>CM002484.1:20343176-20368417 GCA_000325765.3 Leersia perrieri
CGGTGGCGGCGTCGCCGGCGGCGGGAGGGCGGGGACCAGCTGTCAGGACTGTGGCAACAACGCGAAGAAGGATTGCTCCCATCTCCGGTGCCGCACCTGCTGCCGCAGCCGCGGCTTCAACTGCGCCACCCATGTCAAATCCACCTGGGTCCCCGCCGCCAAGCGCCGCGAGCGACAGCAGCAGCTCGCCGCCCTCTTCCGCGGCGCCGCCACCAACAACTCCTCCGCCGCCGCTGCCGCCGCCGCCGCCGCGAAACGCCCTCGCGAACTCGTCCGCTCACTCGGCCGCCTCAATCCCTCCTCCCACTCCGCCATGATCGCCACCACCACCTCATCAGGTACTAACTGACGAGAGTTTTTACGGTCCTTCGTATTATAACTCGAGTTACCAGTATCACGCGATACTAAACTAAATTCAATATAATCATATCTTTATTTAATCAATGGTTGAATTTTAGTTTAGTGCCTGACGACGATACTGGTAATATATCCCATTCAAATTCAGAATTTCAAATTGAATCAATCACAGACACCAGTGTCAGTCACTGACATTATCAAATTTGTTTTTTTCAGGTGAAGGGGATGGGAGATTTCCGCCGGAATTGAGCGTGGAGGCGGTGTTCAGGTGCGTACGAATCGGGGCGGTGGATGAGCCGGAGGCGGAGTTCGCGTACCAGACGGCGGTGAGCATCGGGGGTCACACATTCAAGGGGATTCTCCGTGACCATGGGCCGGCGGATCACGAGCTGCCGCCGTCGTCGGCGGAGTATCACCAGCTCACGGGTGGTCAGGGGAGGGAGGAATCGTCGCCGGCGGGGAGCAGCGAGGCGGCGGCGGCGGTGACGTCGGCGGCCGTGCTGATGGATCCCTACCCGACGCCCATCGGCGCCTTCGCTGCAGGCACCCAGTTCTTCCCTCATAACCCTAGAACCTAGCTAGCTAGCTAGCTTGCTTGCTTCCATTATCATCATCGTCGTCATCATCATCAATTGCTAGTTTCATCTGCATCGATCTGTCATCATCATCTCAACCAAGAAGACGATGAGATCGAGCCGATTGATCGAGCATAGAAAGAAGTCAAGAAGAGGAGGAGGGAGAAGAGGATGATTAATATCGATCGATCGAGGTTAATTATTATTTTGTTATTCCAGCCGATGAACACTAATGCGAGCATATGGCATTAGCTAGAGCTAGCTAGTACTACTACTGCTACATCTGCTTGTTCAATGAGCTTATTAATTTCGAGTTTATTAATTAATGACTTAATTTAATGCAATGCAATGCAAAGAGAGAAAAAAAGAACTAAATGTAGCTTCAATGATGGTATCGATCAAACTTGTTCTAATTTAGTTTGCCCCGGCCCCTTTTGTTAATTACTCCGTTCATTTTGGCATGTGATGAGTTGATTAATTAGTGCATGCTTGGAATTTCTTGAGTAATTAAGTACCTAGCTTTAGCTAGTACTACTACGTGTACGTATGTGTGTGTGTGCATGGGAGAAGCTTCTCTCTGGCTTTGGCATGGGTAAAGCTGGCCCCTTCTTCACCTGATGGTGTTTTTATATGATTTGTTTGCATGTTTTAACCGGGTAGTACCTGCGGTTGTTTTCCTTTTCTTCTACTACTCCAGTAGTTTGCTTCTTTTTAAGCGGCTATTCTGTTCTGCTGCTGCCTTGCCTTGGGATGGATGAGCAATCAGCTCTCCTACTAGTTTCTTCTTCCTCCAGATCAAGTGAAAGTACATCAATTCCAGGAATTTTTTTCCCTGGGATTGATGTGGTGTGGCTGGGGTTTTTGGATATTAAATTTTCCTTTGGCCAATCTACTCGACAATGCTGCTACTGCCTTGTGCAATGGATCATCTTTGGACTCTCTCTCTCCCTCTTTCATCTCTCATGGTCATGGTCTATTGTTCTCTCTCTAGAGTACATAGTGACCTTGTCACACCACTGTTCCTTCTTTTCCTAGGCTACTGTTTTTAATATTCTTATGTTGAAGTGACGTAGAGCCATGTTGCAATCCTTCAAAAAAAAAAGAAAGGGGGGGGGGGGTTTAAATAATGCATTATACGAACCAATACAAGTCACATGGAATGATGGAATGTCAACAATGTGTTTGTATGGTTGGTTTTTAACATATTAATCTAGCTAGTTAGCCTAAGCAACAATTAGTCTCTCCCTAGATTGTCTGAAGCTACCTTTGCTAATTAATGCTAGGTGTATGCATGTTTCGTCTTCATTCCCGTCTCTCTGTTCTTCGATCTGTATCTTAGCTAGGTATATACTAGTACAACTGATCAGTTCTGATGTGCACTGATGCCAGCTTATATACATGATTTTCTTGAAATTTTATATGTATATATATAATGATAAAAGAATTATAGTTGCTGGTATGATCTCTTGTTCCTCACTATACTATGCAAATTTGCTTCGCTCCCGGCCGGGCCTATACGTAGAGTGGTACAGTGTTGTACTGTCCATACGCATGCTGTCTCTAGCTGTAGCCTCATCTCTACTTTGTTTCTTTTACCCATCTGGACGCTTATTCTCTTTTTATTATGGAGAAAACTTCACTGAACTTTTCATATGGGGTGTAGCAGCGCAAGTACAATAGCTATTACTAGCTAGGATTGTACTGCATTCTGAATATCTGCTGCTTTTAATACAGTGTGCGTGTATATCTGAATATATATCTACTGAATTTAATTGCTAGCTTCACTCATTTCATTTGATGGTCCATACACAAAGGATTAATTATTAACTTGCAGTACTAATTAATAAGTACACATTTAATTTGCGGATTTGAAACTAGACCTTTTTTTTTTAAAAAAAACCCAACACATATAGGGGCTACAAGCTAGTTTTCCAGTTGCTCACCATATATTATTTGGACTACCTATTTATATACAGCTTTATGTTCTGTGCATCATATATTACTCATCATTTAGGTGATCAGTTTGCATTTCCATTAAAGCACTTGTATATTAATTGTTGTTAGTTATTCATATATATATATATACTAGTACTTCACGATTTTTGTATGTTGTACATCAATTGCGATATTTTTTTTAGGAGATCAAAATAATATTTGCATATAATTATAAGTGCTTGGAGTATCACATGATACATATTAACTCTATATATCGACCTAAGAGAGATGTACTGTACATTAAATTATCAACTACACGTACATATATTTATAATAAGAAAAATTCAAATTTTACTTAAAAATTAAGGATATATATCATATACAAGATTGAAGGGTGCCATATATACGTAACTAGAGAGAGCTACTTATATGCGTACCTTCGAGTTGGGCCTGTTTCTGATATTCATTTGTTTAAGTTTTAATGAAGTCCAAGAGTGTGTATCAATCGATATTGTCGTGTAAGTCAATTGTAGAATTCATTTTGTGACTAATTATGCATATATATGCTTAGGATTAGGTGATTAATTTATACTTATCCTGGGAAAATTGATGTCATGATATTGTTGTGGCATTGTCAAATAATTTTTTCTACAACAATTCCTTTGTACGTGTGAATATTTAATCTTTGTATCTTATGTTTTAATTATTTCCAGACCATATTATGTGTCTTATTAATTAATAAAATTAGAGCCCAAGTAAATTATGAACAACAGCATACAAAGATGATGTATAAAATCATTTGAAATTTATGTGATCAGCTCAAATCTTGAATGCACTCTTATTTATAGAATCGAAGTTAATTAATTTGCATACACATAAGTATGTTTATTGGTCTCTTATGTGTACTGATATTATGTATAAAAAAGAACCATGTGTTGAATTAATTATTTTTACTAGTGCTTACATGCTTAAGAAGTTAAGATGTGTAGTAATATATACGGCGTCCCTTTGAGTTGTTTTCAGAATATATATATATATATATATATGAATGTGTTACCTAAAATAAAACTTATATATATGAATATGTACTTTTAAAAGAGATTTATGATGTTTGTTTATGAAATTTTGTTGATTTACATCGATATATAGTAGTTAAAAGTTTTGATTCAACATCTCATATATGTGCCTAACCTTTTCTGGTATATTCAGCCAGCTTGTAGAAACTAACAAAAAATAATACACTGAATGTTCTTTATTAATTGTCTATAATGCTAGCTTCCTGCTATATTAATATAATGTTGTGTTTTTTTTTTGGTGAATATACCATCATCTGAAATGATGCACGGGGCAGTACAATTAAGCACGTATATACAATTTTCTTGTTCTTGATACCACATGTCGTGATCTCCTTGTATAATTAATATATATATACGGATCCGCGGTTCGAACAGATATATATCCATCCTTATCGCTCATCACAATCCAATCACATAAGGAGAATATGAATCCCGATCTGTTCTGATACTTCACAGGGAAATTCTCAATAACCTCATCGGTTTCACGTAAGAATAAAAGTGGCAATAGCCACTCCTAGCCCACGCACAGATGTGGCGAATGTGGCAATAACCACTCCTAGCTAGTCTATGTCGCACGCAATGTGGCAAATAATCAACCAGTGAACACCATGTATATACAAATTTTTGTGACAATAGCATTGGCAAAAAGTACTGCTTGGCCCGCTATTATGCAAGCAACTTTAAACATATGATGTGCTTAAATAAATACTGGTTATACACATCGACCTATTTATTGTTATAGAAGAATTATATATTGGTGAGCTACAACTCTTATGTGTACTATCTCCACTATTTCATACTAGTAACAAACAAATTTCTATAGATGATGGAAGAGCAGCCTTATACTCCATCCAATTCCGAAATAATTGAAGTTTGGACAAAGACACAATCTCCAAAAAAAATTTGACTATATTTTTTCTATTATAATATGTATAGAAATATCGACAAATATATGGTTTTCTTGATGTACTTTTCAAGATTAATCTATACAAATGGTCTGCTCCTTCCATCCCAAAAAATGTATTCCTGAATTTGAATCTGAACATAGGCTATATACTTTTTTTTTGGAACGGAAGGAGTATGTGTTGCTAAAATAGATATTAATAAATTTATTTATAGTCAATGTTTAAAAAGTTTAACCACAGTCTTGTCCAAAACATCAATTATTATGAAACTAGAGATAGTAACTAGCCTGCATCTAGATATGATGCAAACACAGCACATTTTCATTAGTGGTCATACAATACATGAGTGTATATACATATATATCACTGGAAATATATATGTAACATTAATATTTTTTCTTTTTATAGCAAACATGATGGCTATAAATCACATTACATAAGCCTAGAATGCAGCTCACTATCCATCAATTAAACATAGGAGGAAAGAGACATGGGTTAGGCCTTCTTAGATTTTGTGGACCACTTTCCCTCCAATCCTCCATGCATGCATGACCTCTTAACAAGAAAAATTCAATTTTGACCTTGTCATAAGAAAAAGCTAGCTAGCTCCCTTTGCTATCACCAAAATCCTACTAGTACTACTACAACAAACAAGGAATCTGACCTAACAAAAGAATTTCTTTGCTCTTCAAAAAACAAGGCAGGAAAATTTATTGGGACATGCTATCCACACACCTAACACCCACAACCATAGGTTCCTCCTCCATCTACTAGGGGCCTAATTGTAAAGATTCATTTATATTTCAATGTCTTGTACACTGAGCTTGTGGGCCGGCCTTGTGTGTGTTGGGACCCTCCTAGTCAATTGTCTGCTCTTGCAAGCATTGCATACATGCTAAGAGAGAGGGAGAGAGAGAGCTCAGCTAAGCTTAGGTTAAGACCTCTCTCTTAGCCTGAGATGGATGTAATATCATTCATGCGTTGTGTAGCTAATAGTGTGGGGTAAGAGACTATAATCAGCTAGTGATGGCCGGGGATGCAATGCAAGAGGAAGAACAGCTGGTGAACATATATATGCATGGTCCCAAGCCCAAAGAGGAGAAATGTTTTGTAATTAAAGGGGATGCGGCGCCTCACATGCATGACACGAATTTAAACAAGCACAATGTTTAATTGGTCACAAATATTAATTATTAATGGAGTCCACTTTCATCTCATATGTACAATATACTATACTACTAATTGTGCATGTATATAACACTAGCTAGTAGGAGTTTCTTAATTGCTACTACATCCTTTCTATTTTATTTTCATGACGAGCTCGTATGTACTATTGTACGTATCTTAGAAAGGACATATGTATATGCATACAGTTATACACACGGTATATATATATATCCTCTCTTATGTACTACATCGTGCATATTGATTAATTATACTATCATCAGCGAATTATTATTTTCATCAATAATTATTGTAGATATAATCATGCATCATGCATGGAGTGACTTATATCTAGTTTAAATCCGATATATGCCGTGCTTGAATTCTGTGATTATTCTAGTTTGAGAGAATAATAACACACATGCCCTGAACAAAGTGAACAGTAAGCTATATATACTCCTATATATATTTACGACGTGAGTTGACCTAGTACTATAAGCTAACGCTACTACTCTAATTAGAAAAAGGACAATTATATAATTCATATTAGAGTACGTAGTTTCTGAATCTTACTCCGTAAAAAAACTACTTTTGTCTTGCATGTCATACATATTTATGTAGGCATGATTTACCAATAACTAATCATGAATTGCTATACATACAAGACATATAATCTTAATTATGCCAGCATTGCATGCATATCTACCGATCGATCATTTTGAACTTTTGTCTTGCAGGCATGCTTATGCTTAATTTAGGTAGGATACTTAGTACGTAGTTAACTAACCTGTGAAAGAAGATTGGGCCGTCGACTCATCATCAGTACGTAGAGCTGCCGGTAGAGTACTATACTACAGCTGCTTAGCTACTGCTCCTAGCTAGATAAAGTAGCTTAGTAAATTAATTCACTAATTAGGCTCACTCCAAGCTAGTACACTAATTGAGCACTCCTAATTAGGCGAAACCGCGTACACCTGCACATGCTAGCTGCATGCCGCCCCTGATGCAAATTAATTAAGTTAAGCGCGTTGATTCTCAATTCGCTGAACCTTATTAGCTTTGTCACGTATGCGCGCGACACTGTAATTAGCATGTGCGCGCGCCGTTCGCATCAATATAATTACAAAGCCTAGCTATACATATTACATAGGCTGGGGATTAGCATAAGATTTAATAATTAGCACCGGTGACAAGATGGTTAACTGGATCGCTTGAGTCCAAACAAACATTAACCGGATATACTAGCTTATGAAACATGAACTGCTCTTAGTACTGGTAAAACACATGTTAATTGTAAATCAAGTATCTGATTAGCAAAAAAAGAAAAGCTAGTGGACGCAAAGAGCTGGCCTTGGGCAGTGTGAGATCATCAGAACCGAGATGAGAGGAGGCTGGAGTACGTACTTTGTGTTTTCTAGTGCTTGCTGATGGGAGGCAGCAGAGTGACTTGCCAACTCAAAGTTTTTAATTAATTTAGTACTATTTTATTTTCTTCTTCTCTCTCTCTGTCTTTTTTTGTTGTTAGCTCATCATACTCGGTGCAAGTCTGCAAGAAGAAGGGTATGTTTGGAAAAATCTAGATGATCAAGTAGCTTAATTAGCTTGCAATTAATCCCCAGACATATATGAACTACTGTAATAAGTATGGTTTACTTTCTGACACTGTTAATCACGCATGTTCCAATAATTAGTAGCACAAAGCAGCTTGATTAATTACTGCCGGAAGATGCTTGAGATGAATGGATGGATGGATCAGTCGCATGCATGCACGGGGCTCAAGTAGATGCAGACACACGGGAGCTTCCAAGAGAAAAATGTACAAGTATGTCGCATATATGCGGATATGCAGCTCATAGCTGTTCAGTGCAGGCTTCTGCTGTGCTGCACTTGCATGCAGCAGCTACTGATCACTGCTCTGCTACTACTCTGATCGATCTATCTATTCTCTCTAGTAGCTATATTGACCTGCATGTTTCTGGAGAAACAATTATGCACTCATATCTTTCATCACTGCAAATCGATATGCGAGCATGACCTGTAAGGCTAATTAGGTTTGGTACATTATGCATGGTCCTCGATCCATCTGACAGTGTACACATGTGTTCCAGAACAGTGCAAAATCCGATTCAGTACATATATAATCCGTAACGTACTTAGCATATACTAATTAAAGAAAATAATGGAGAAGTAAAAAAACAATTTATAGCTAAAATTTTTATGTCCAATTAATATGCTGAAAACTAAAGTATGATAAAAAAAACCCAAAATCACTTCTGAAATTAAGTAATACTAGAATTTTAATTTTGGACGTGACCGATGAGTCAAGTTGTCAACAAGCGGACGTACGATCGATGAGAGTATTAACCATCCTGTCTTCCGTACGTGATCCATTAATTTTGATCGACTAATTAGGACTTAATTAAACATGAAGGCAACATTCAAGTATTCAAGTACGGGGTATTAGCAAAAATGACTTAATTAAATACTGCATCATAATACTATAGCAGTACTGATCGTTCACGCGCGCAAAATGCACGAAGGATGGGGAATCATCTAAATGCTGACAAAATCATGGCACTGTATCGTCAGTGTGATCATGATGTCAGTGTAGATGTGCGTAATTAATTAATTGCCTGATTTATTTAATATGCCGTGATGCTTCTTTCGTTTTGTCGGCTAGCTTGTCCCTTTCTCTTTTTAGCGCATATTACGGTCACTTGCTTTGCTGTTTGGGTTTACTTACCTTCTAAATATAATGCTCTACCTCTCTCCTCAATTCGTCCTTTCTGAAGAGTTCTAAATTTGTCATAGTTATGTGCTACATATGACACCTCCACTAATTTTCAAATGTTCATACTGATGGAGTACAATTGGAATGGATTTTATCCCTTATAAAGTCTGTACGTCCGTCGTCCTACAATGAAAACAGATTAATTACTCCTCAATTAAATGAATGGATCATCTGTAGACTTAAGCAGTAAGCGAATTGTCGCATCTATTCGATGAGCAACGAGCCTTGGTGCAATGATATGTAGGTAATGGTATCTAGCTAGGCTTTGACAGAAACCATCAAAAGATAATTATAAATTATCAGTAAGAGACACTAAACCTTCCAAATCCAACCATCTATTCGTCCCTAATCAACCTACCTGCTAGGTGCCTACATACCTATATACCTAGCTGCTAGACTCTAATTACTGTTGTAAGATTTGATTCACCACAAGATCTCACGCATGATAGTGACGAATTATGATTATATATCCCAGCTAATTTAATCTGCTTAAGGTGCATGCACACGTCTTACTGAAATCTGGTGATGAAATGCATGTCATCTATCCCGTCCTGTTCTCTGAACAACCCAACTACTCTTCTTTTTATTTCCAGGAACAAATTAACAGTCTGAAGATTTGTTAGTGTTCAGTTCCGTCGGATTGTGTGAAAAACAAGGGAGTTCCATCAATCGATGGATGGTATGGATCAAGTTGTCCCTGTCCAATGATCGAATTATGTATTATTACGGTTGCTTCTGATGATCATATGTTGACTATATTGGCTATTAAAGATAGCATCCGACCAACTTCAATGGTTGCCAATTCGTAACGACAAGCTTAGGTGTTGATCTATAGGCAGGTAGGCTTCTGTGCAATGCAAGAGAGGACTGGAGCAAGCAACTTTGTCCCCCAGACACCTGGGCCCTACCACCCATATATGCATGTCAGTCACCTTGGCCTATGGCTGCAAAAAGAAACTGATCGAATATATTTTATAAGTTCACAATCTGATGAGCCACCCATGCATGGAACTGCTAAAACTCATATATATTTAATATATGCATTCATAATCTGAGGTGTAAGACGGCTGGATGGTTACTGCCAATTCTATCAAAGGAAGCAAAATATTTGAAAGGGATCGTGTAAGGGACCATACAAGAAGAAGTTTATATATAGTGGGAGATCAAGTGACAACACTTTTTAATCCATTATCTAAAAAAAAGTGATCAACATTTTTAATGTAGAGGTGTTTTTTAATTAATTATTTTGGCCGGCCCAACCACCTTTGACGAGGCCACTTTGGCAGAAAGTCCGGTGAGTCCGAAGCCCAGAGCCCAGTCTTTGTCTCAGCTGTGCCGCCTTTCAATCTTTAACCAATTAATCAATAAATTACCTTGTGATGATGATGATTATGATTCCTTAATCCGACCCCATGATTAGCAATGCCATATGCTTACCACAGACCTTAAAGTTGGCGGCCAAAAGCCGCTGATAATTTGTCTCTTCTACTTTGTATTTCTTAATTCCCCTGTTGAAACGGGCGCGGCTGCAAGTACAGAAAACTAATACCTTAATTTAGTCGACGATAACATATTTAATTGCCAATGTAATCTTTGAACGGAGGTACACTTGAAATGTAAAGTTTCATGCATAATCAAGTTGATGAACATAGCTTTCCAAGGTTCTGAAACTGAAAACAATGCAATAGCTAGCGATGGACGCTGTCTAGAGATTTTTAATGGGCCTAGATTAGCCCAACAAAGGCCCAGTGGTATGAGCCCACGTGCAGCGCTGGAGGCGGAGCTGGCGCGCGACAAATAGGCCCACTAAGTTAACTTTCTTGGGCCCTGTGATGGGCTTTTACCAAGAGAATCCTCACGGGCTAGTGGGCCATCATTGTTTGGTTGTCCGGCCCAAAAACAGCCGTCGACAACGCGCTCATGTCTCACCCTGCGACGTAAATAATTTGAATGATATACTCCGTATATCACAGGTGTAAAAAATTCTCAAACATCAGCAGCAGCAGAAGAAGATGCATCCAGTAGCCCATTAATGTATTGCAGTATTGGAGCAGTACTAGTAAAAAACAATCCCATAATTAAGGTGCCTCTCATCTCACGCTTGGTACTTTGCTAGGTGAAGTTAATAACTCAAGCAGGACACATAAGCATGAAATTATCCACGCATAGATGGATATACATTGCACAAAGCACACACGCATACATAAATACATAATACAACATTAGCACTAGTAGCTAGTACAAAATGTGAAGTGATCGACAACACACAGCTTGATTAATACGGAGTATTAACCCGCAGAATTATAGCACACAGCAAGCGGTTTTGACAATCAAAATGAAATGAAGTTCCGATCGGATGATATATCGATCGATCGATAATGCATGATGCGCACAACACGTACGTACGTATATACGTGTTGTAATTTATTCGTCGATCGACGACGTACGTGTTAATTAGCTAGATGGATGGATGGAGCTACGTACTTAATTAATTGGATGATACATAATGCATACGGTCGTAATTAATTAATTTCCGGCGACGATCGAGATCAATTAACCGAGGCGGAGGTCGTGGGCGGCGCCGTAGGCCATGCCGTGGAGGTTGGGCTGGCTCGGAACCACGCGGAAGGCGTACATGTCCGCCGGAGCTCCGGCGCCGCCGTCCCACCCGCCGCCGCCGGTGTTGTCCACGAACCCAAACGCCGGCTCCTCGCGCAGACCCTGCATTATTCAAATTAAGACACGTCATGTCCAACGATGTGCTACAAAATCAAACTAACCTCCATGTATAGGAGAAGAGTTGTTTTACGGTCAACAAATATATCTCAAGTCTCAAAGTATGGTATCTTGAAATATTATTTGTTGGATCGTAAAAATTCTTATTAGAGAAACAATTAAGTAATTACTGGCTATATATGATTAAAAAAGGTTTGCTTGATTACCAGCTCCTGCTGCAGATTCTTGTACGCCTCGTAGGAGTGCTTCACCTGTATATATGCATATATTCATACAGCGGATAATTTTAGAGACTCATCAATGAGACAGGTAAATCAAAGTCACATATACCATACTTAATTCATACATGCATGTATATATAGACACTGCGCAGGATCAGCGTATATGCATGTTCAAATTAATCTCTATGATCAGCCGCTTACATAAAATTTAAGCAAGTTATCATCTCCCGGCCCAGGTCCCATATCACAATGACAACGAGTCAATGACATACAGCTTCAAAGCATTCTACTACTCCATATCAAAGTGTAATAGCTTATTGAATTCCGAGTATAAATTAACACACTACTTTCTGTGGCATGTCAAGGCGCGCGTCAAGCTCTCTTACATATATAACAAGAGCAAATTAAGGAGTAGCAAGCTAGTGGTGCAGCGAAATTAAACACTTTAAGGTGATTGTGTTATGCTTGTATATGTATGCGACACCATGATCTGGTTTTCAGCTCAGACAACATGCACAATCAGATATATATACGCATGCATGCATGGTTAATTAACTTGATCCCCTCACACTGCATTGAATTACTACTCCATTTTAGCTATATATGTTCAATTCGGAGTTAACTGCTGGTAAAAATACAAAACGAACAACAAAGAGTACTGTTTATAAAAATCGATTGAATGTAAAGTCAAAAGCTTCGTTTTTGCTCAGTTTGTCCAAGCTAATTAATTAGTGAAGTACACAGCACAACTAAAGATTCAGTCAAGCCAGTGGTTGTAATGGTTTGGTATCCAAACTCTTGCAAATCATAAAGCCTCAATGCCGGCCCTTATCTACCCAAAGGTATCATGCCGCGATGCAATCTCTCATAAAAATCCGTGTTTGACATGCTACTCCCAAATAGCCGGGGGACCAAAATAAGCATGCATGCTTCATCTTCTCTAGGCACAGACGCACAGCTATATATATATAGTATAGCTACCAATCCTGGCTTAGTGTTTGCTTAACAGGAGATACATATACGCAAATATATGCAGATACATGCCCAATTCATACTACTGTCCTTTGCTGTTTTGCAGTTCTAGCTTGTAAAAAAGACAGAGAAACTGCATCGCGGATCTCGCATTATATTGCGTGCGTTCATGATGTAATTTATAGGCAAGCACATGACAATGCACACTCCAATTAACATCGATGTACATCTACTGCTGGCTATCTAGCTTAGACTAGATGTGTAGATCATGGTAGCCTCTCAAACATATATATTGACGTGGTGAAGGAGCTAGATAGTATGGAAATGCACAGACACGCATGCTAATGCACACTGTACATTAGCATGTTTGTTTCGGTTGAGGCGTCATGGTGCCTGTCAGATCTTTTATTTTGCTTTGATCAATTCAAGGGCTAGCTAGCTTCGACTGTTCAAGTACAGAAACTAGGAGATGCACGGCTATGTATAAGGCTAAATTAGCACGCAATGAAGCAAACCACAAGTTAAAAACAGATTTACTTTGTGAAATCAATGATAATTCTACCTGGAGAAAAATATTAGGAGAAATGTGAACAGCTATGTATTGTACAATATATAGATCTCCAGAAAGACATGCACACTATCTTTGAACGATTGTTACATGGTGCATTAATTTATTAACCAAATTAAACAACGGTAACCACTTGGTTTCCCAAAACTAAAGCAAATTAAAAGGAAGGATCGATTGGGGCAAATAGATGATATCTATTTATTATACCGTTATTATATATGTACCAGAAAAACACATAGTTGTCATATTGACATTTGGCATGAAACTGGAGGTATGTATAGTCGCAAAAATTCCGTGCAAAAAGAAATGCTTATAGCATGGATATGGTTTTCTGACCTTCTTCTTGTAGGTTTCAGTCTGAGTAGTTATCACATGATACTGCAAAAATTAAAACCAAAACAATCAAGAAAAAGGGTAGATGAAATTATAGATGCAAATTTAAAAGCTAGGATGGAGGAGAAAACTTAATACAATATTATACTTTAATAAATTATATATTATACTCCAATTGGAAGATGGATGATATTCCATTAAGACACGGAGCTACATAAAAAACCATCTTTTTTCTAATTAGAACAAAGGCTTAATAGAGACTAGCTTGTTTAATAATAGAGACTGAGAAAAAAAAACCCAATTAATTTGCACAGACGAAGGGCTGAAGATACACAGATAGATCTAGCAAAGAGCATGAAATATGCACGGATCTGAAGGATAGAACACTGCACAGAACACGAGGATCTATCTCCCTTGAAGAAATCGAACAGCTTAATTTGTAAGCAAATTAGGGTTTGTCAGTAGTGGGGGTGCGTGCATGCCTTCCTGTGGCGAACCTCCTTGAGGGCGGCGTCAACATTTTGCTCAAGACCGCGCAGCTCGTCGAACTCCAGACTGTCCAGATCTTCGCCCATCCTTTGCCTGCAAAGTTAGTTTATATTCAGATCGATCCAGATCGAAGTTCATAATATCTGATAAAAAGTTTGTAAATTTGGATCTCGTGTTGAAATGAAAAAAATTAAATATATCCATGGGAGTAAGGCCGGAAAATTGAGGAAAGCGAAGAAATTTGTGCTGGCCTGATCTCGGTTCGCAGGTTGCGGTTGATGTCCTTGAGATGGCTGAGCGTGCGCTGCATATTCTGATGGAGGAAATCAAACCAAAACAAAAAAAAAACCGAATTAATTAACAACCAGATTAACCAAAAGAGTTGGGGTTGAAGATTCAGATCTTATGGCATATATTGGGACATAGAATTGAAAGGAGATCGAATTGAGAAAACCAATCGAGCAAAAGATGAGACAAACAAGTGAGTAGCTTGGTTGCAGCCAAGTGAAGAAAGGAACAAGCTTGTTAATAAAATTACCTCATACTGCTCGACCCAGAGGCTGTTGCCGATGGCCTGCTGGTAGCGGTCAAAGATCCCCTTGATGCTGCAGGATGGATATATCATGATGGATTAAGCAGGAAAAAAAATATACATATATAATCGAAGTGAAAACAAAGAGATCGAATCGAGGAGGAGAGGACGGACTCGGTGGAAGGGCTGCAGAACTCGTGGTACTTGCCGGTGGAGGAGAACATGATGATGGCGACCTGGGCGTCGCAAAGCACGGTGAGCTCCCTCGCCTTCTTCATGATCCCCGTCCTCCTCTTGGAGTATGTCACCTGCCTGTTCGTCGCGTTCTCGATCCGCTTTATCTCGATCTTCCCGCGCCCCATCCCACCTTGCTCTAAGCTATCCAGAGATGAAGCAAGCAGCTGCAAAGCAAAGCCAGCTAGCTGCTGATGGATGAGGAATGAGAAGGCCAAGGAGGAAGAAGCTGGGAGAATGGATGTATATTTGGGGGTGGCCATAGATGGCAACGGATACCCAACTCGTGAAACTGTACCGTAACGTCGTTTTGCGTGCTCGCTCTCGCCAACCGTGCCGTGCCGTGGAGCGCGTGGCGAGCGACGGATCGGATCATGTCGTCGGTGGACGGTCTCATGTGTGTATGTGAGAGAGTTGCATTGTACCAGTAGTGGATGCTGGATTGCAGCGGCCAACGGTAAGCACCGTTTCGGCTTTGGTTCCATCATTGAGCCTATGTATTGCCTTGCTTTCTTCCTTAACTGCTTTCTTTTGATTTTCTTCCTTCCTTTCCATCTCTTTTGCTTTGCTTTGATTTAGCAATTGTGTATCTCCGGTCATTCTTTTGCAGTATGCACGCTCGGAAAGACGGTGACAAAAACTAACAATTGTGGGCAATCTATCGAGGGGCAGCCATGATCACCTACGAGAGCAAGATGTTATGTATGCATGCTTTGTATACATACATTCAGGTGAATCGATGAACCCCAATGAAAAAATGTCTGTCTGTCTGTCTGTCTGATCGACCAACAATTAACATCCTGATCGATCTCTGCATATATTTGGCATTTGACCATCGACCTATGTTCTTAATTTCAGGCCAGTGACAACAAATTAAACCTTGCTTAAGTCTGCTATGCATGTTTCTATCCCTGAACCGGGAGACAACAGGGGTACCTGCATCTACCAACTCTCATTGTCCAGCAACCAAAACAAGCTAAGTATGAGCCTCATGACATGTACTATAGGAGTAGGCATGCAGCTCGTGACTAGTCATGTCACCCTCAACAAATAACCGGGAAACCTTTGGTAGTACAGCGATTTCTTTAACCATGGATGCCTCGCAGGTTCAGAAATGGCTACCTGATTGATCGATGCTGCTTGCTGTAACAGTTACTGCTGCAGCAAAGGACGGAGACGGATCGATCAGTTAATTCCATAGATGCAGCGACGACGAGACGACACGGTCAATCATGCGCCAATGGATACAAGTGGAAAACACCCGCTGCAACTTTCTAGTCCAGGCATCACTTAATGCCCACATACTATCACTTCTAGCTCTTTGTATGTGACTTGTCATTGCACAAACTACTGTGTGACAAGAGAAATGTTCCTGTTCCTCTTTTCTTTTTACTACCAGAAAAAACGACACTCCCTTTTTTCTCTTTCTTTTAAGTTTACTCCAATACTCAATGGACATTCATGTGTTATCATTGACTAAGCTATATAAATTCCTGACCCTGCGGGGATTGTTGGAATTTTGGGGCTAGCTATAGCTATATGTCTTGGTCAACGACGCTGCTTACATGCATACTAAAAGTTTTAACTGGTTTCTTTCTTGCATTCTGCTTGTTTCATGCCAAGTCAAGTCATAGTTTTTATCCTGCCAAACTTTCTCCAGAAAGGAACAATTCCATTTTATTTCTGTCTAAGCTGAATTATGCGGTTAACTGAACACTTGGTGTACGTACAGTTGTTATACCAATTAAGCTACTCATGAATAAGTAATTAGCCAGTGTCATGTGCAAATGGTACCAAGCTATTTCTGAAGAAACAATCCATAGTGCAGAAACTTTATAAAAGTAGAGGCAGCCAAGCCACGGTGTGCCTTAATTTACACTAGGCAGGAGGCACTATATGCATACACCCACCTACCGTGTGGTGCAATGCTTGATGTACATATCAGGTATGACACTGATGTACCTTTCCAACGGTTGTACGAGATTGGGACGTTACAGTAATCCCTACAATTACACTGTACCTGCCGATGACTTTGTGGTTTGAGTACTGAGTTTTATATGGTCAATATCTTCCCCTTTGAAACTTTGCTCGTTTCCAGCTGGTCCTTGTAACTATATATATATTGAGACGCCATCAACACCAAAAGTTTTTTCAGATTCCATCATCTTGTATCTGGTGTACACATATATGAGGCAAAGTTTACTGCATGACATCATGATTTCGTGGTATTACCGGTGACACACGTCAAAAGAGAAATTTTGGAAAGATACTATGTAAATTTGAAAATTTGCTTGTGGACACCGCCTCCATTTTTTTTAATGTTTTCGTGCCCACAAGTAGAGAGATTAGACTGTTTGAAAAGTAAATAACCAAACTGCCCCTGAGCCCACAAGCTGACACTCCATCTCTTTTTCTCTCTCCCATTCCCTCCCCTCCATCACCACGCCACCGGTGACCCACGCAGGCAACACGACATCAGAGCAACGGCGACATGACACACCTCTATTAAAGAAAAATCACCCCAATGGCTGACATGAAGTAGGGTTGTTACCCCGACGAGGACTTGAACCTATATAAAATGTTCTTTCCTCTATGCTTGTTGCGAGGTTTTGCAGGTCTTCGTACCAATGATCCCTTGGTCATACAAATCTCATATTCAATTTTTCACTAACTGGCAGTTCCCTTATTCTATACATAATACATGCATGGCAATGGTACTAGTATTTAGCTAGTATTCAATAATCTTGCCATAGTAATTAGTAAACAAGACAATTAATTGCTAAGTCTTATACTATTACATATTATACATTTTCGGTATACCTCCTATTTTCAAGTTTATTGTATAGATGAGTGGATACCCTGTACCCATAGTCTCCACAAAGGGTGTGTGTTTTTCAATTTCTATATATTTTAATTTTTCTATAACAAGTATTTCATGTATAAAGGTTTTATATCGAATATGTATGCATGAAGTTTTCATAATGAATATTTATATGTGTCAAGATTTTATACTTTATGTTATATATTTTTAAAACATACTTATGTATAGTTTATATGCATAAAGTTCGTAACTATATCAAATATTTAGATGTATACAATTTTTCTATCAAATATTTATATACTAAAAATCTATGATAAAGTTTTTATGTCTAATTTTTCATGGCCAAGAAAATGCATGTGGGCTTTATGCCTTTATGTATTATGGACCTCAAATTCATAAGTGGGCTAAAAACGTGTGGGGCCGGTTGTTAGAGAGGAACCTAAAGGAAATACACATATGGGCCGGAATACACATACGGACCGAGACTCGGGTCAGTTAGGCGCTCTGACGGCTGAGCGCAGGAGACGCTTTCAACCGGGCAGCGTAGCGGGCATAAAAAATTCCGGCCGCCGACGCCTCCCCTGCTCGTGAGCTACCTCCAACTCCGGGCAAGGAGCTCGGTGGCGGAGCGTCGTCTCCTAGGGAGACCGGAGCCGGAAGATACTGGCTTGTCTATCGCATGGAGCGGTAGCTTTCTCGCCCCAATAAAGTGAATGATTCTTGGTGAGGAATCCTCCGAGTCCGTATGTTTTGCTATAGGGGAAAAGATTGAATTTTGGATGATGTTCTTTCTTGTTCTTGAATTTCCGAAAGTTTTTGGTGTTCAGGTTGCTTGATCTCCAGTGGATCTGCTGATTAATTCGATCCCGTGTCAATGTCGGTGTTGGTGTTAGGGTCGGTTATATTTTTTTTTCACCCGTTATGATTTGTTTTGTCACCTCCCTTTGCAGCAACAGCTTATGGAGAACGCGATGGTGACCAAGCGGCGCAGGCTGGAGCACCAGCAATCGCTCACTGATGGTTCCTCATTCCCTATGGAGGATCTCCCTGAGGTAATAGCCCTGTTCGACTGGCTGAGTTAGGCTAAATAAATTTTTATATAGGAGTTGGCTGAGTTGAATGGTCTTTTCTTAAGAGCTGGCTGGGCTGACTGGAGCCGGCCAGCCGAACGGGGCGAATTTCTATTTTCCTGACTTGTCGTCACCTCCCAATTTGGTTGGCTTGTGGAATCATGACAAATTATTGGAGCATGCTCTGAGTCATCCCATCTTTAGTAGAAAAAAAGATTAATTTCTATGTCAGTGTGCTACCCCTTTATGAACCTGCAGAAAGATTGATCGAGCATGTTTTCATGTTATATTTGATTTACGCTTTACGTTTCTCCTCTATTCTCTTTGCCTATGACTAAATTCACTTCCACCATAGAGGACACAATCTAACTTATACGCATGGAGTACTTTTAAATGCTTCCATCTGCAGCCTGGACATTTGAAGGCTCCTTGTTGCAATTTTTGCACACAGTGCAAGAGATCTTCAAGTTTGAAACAACTTTGGATCCATATATAGTCAGTTTTAAAGTTTGCAACATTTGACATATCTACGTCTCTAAGTTTATTCACTAGGACCTTCCAACCTATGTGAGATAGTGAGAGACGACTGGCGATCTGGGGATGGGACTGTGTGTCCTGACTCAACTATATGTTGTTTGACTTTTTACTTGCAACGTTTGACCATTTATCTCATTCAAAAAATTAGTGTAAATATAGAAAAGAATAAATCATACTTAAAGTACTTTTGATAATGAAGTAAGTCACAAACAAAAATGTCTCAAAAAAGTCACAAACAAAATAAATAATTATTCCATTATTTTTTAATAAGACGATTACAAACAAAAACTTAAAACAACAAATATTTTGGGACGGATGTAGCAGTGATTATCACACCACATATGGTGTTTTTTTTTATCAAAACTCAACCCTCATCATCCTTTCTTGTTGCAGGAAATTCAATCGCTTATACTGTCTCTGTTGTCACTGAAAGAGGCTGCAAGTACAAGTATTGTGTCAAGAAACTGGGAAAAATTCTGGACACGGTATCCTAATCTATGCTTTGATGGCAGCAAAGACGGGCCCCACTGATAAGGATAGTGTGAAAGTAGAAAGAGCAATGTTCGTAGAGACTGGAGATTCTATTATTCAGCAGCACAGTGGAATATGGCTCAATAAATTCAGTATCAGGTGTAACCTTCGGAAGGACTCCGATATTCTTGATAGGTGGATTTGCTTTGCAACTGCATCGAAAGCTAAGGTTATAGATATGAACCTGTGGGCATCAAGAAATAGAGTAAGACCAGCCAAGGATATTTATAGCTTCCCTCTTGAGACTTTTGGCGCTCAAGATCGGCCTTTTATCCAGTACTTGTTTCTCACCAATGTTTCTAAAGTTTTTCTATAAAGCCACACTCTGATATGTGTGGCTTTACCAAACTTAGGAGCCTTCATTTGCACTGTGTTCAAATAATTGGAGATCTTTCAGGCTTGCTATTAAACTGTTCAAGTCTTGTGGACTTGGAGGTCATTGAGTGCTTGGGTATGGTTGGTCTCGATATTCCACACCAACTCAATAAACTTAGGCATCTGCTAATTTCCAATACGTCTATACAGATGCTTGAGTTGCATGTTCCTGTTCTTTCTCATTTTGGATACAAAGGCACTACAATTCCTATAGTGCTTCATGGTTGCTCAAAATTACAGAAGGCAACCCTGAGTTTTGCCCAGACTTGGCGTGAAGAAGACAAAAATAAAATATTGGGCCATGTATTCCATTGAATTCCCAGTGTTTCGGCAGTCAAGGCGCTTGTGCACGCTAATTTATACACACAGCATCTGGTCTGGTCCTCACAGGTACATATGCTAATAATCATCTTTGCTCGATTAGCTGTTCAAATGGAGATATGTTAACTTATTTGTTTTTGGTATTGTTTCAGATGCATACGTTGACACCAAGAGCCACGTCCATCTTTATGAATTTGAGGCATATGACTTATGAAGTACTTATTTTTACTAGAGTTCCAAATAGCCACAGTGCAATTCTTCAGCTGGCTCAGTATTTGGCTTTTGCACCACAGCTGGAGACTTTTGAATTACATGTGAGTGGTCTCTTGTCCTTTTTTTTCTCCTTATGTTTCTTTCTTTGTTGGCTAACAGTAACATCCAATTAGTTTAGTTATGTTGTAATTACATGTTTTTGTTCATGAAACAGATGTTGTATCAGGTGGCTGACGACGACGACGACCACTTGTGGCATGGTGAAGCAGCCTCCTACCCAATGCCTCGTCATGATCACCTCAAGACCGTCTACATGAGTGGGTTCCGGTGCTACCGGCCTCAGGTCGAGCTGCTGTGTTGCATTCTTGAAATGGGTGCTGCTCTTGAGAATGTGATCATTGAACCAATGATGAAAATCCCGTTTAACTTTGATTTGATTAATTTATGCATACCAGAGAAGATTTGTGAATGGGCACACCGTACGTCACAACGGTTTGGCAAAGCAATCACTATTGTACAACCTCATGATCGATAGGCCTGTGCACGACTTTGCTTAATCTGGGTTAATTTGTGTTTAAAGAGCAATTTATACTAGAGTTACCAAATTCTATGGTCCTTAAGTAGGGTATCAGAGGCACCAAATATATATTACTTAGTCAAAATGTTATCTTATTGCACCTTGTCTTCTAAGGGCCTCCCGTAAAATTGCTCTTAAATTAGTATTCTTTAAACTCTTATTAAATTGTTGTCTTGGGCTTGTTCATTATCCTTAGAAAAACATTATCTTATTATTCCTTGTCTTTTAAGGATCGTAAAATTGCTCTTAAATTAGTATTCTTTAAACTCTTATTAAATTGTTGTCGCGCCGTGCTGTGGCGACAGAATGATGGATCGGAATCGGACCATATCGTCAATTGATGGATAAAATAAATAAGAGGAAATAAAGTTTAGGCCCAAAGATCTTGTGGTACCGTTCCTGCTACATTTGAAGAGAGAAACTTTGGTGGGAGAAACTTTGGGCCGATCTCTTAAAATTTACTCCTTCCGGTTTAGAATTTGACCGTCAATTTCAATTAGTTCACAGTTAGCTTCACGAGGTTTAAATTTTTACATTCAACATGAAAAATACCTTCATAATATATAATTCATAGGTGAGGAATTCTAAAAGTTACATATTTTTACTTAGGGCAAACCTAAAACGACAAATATTTTGAAACAGACATAGTATTTCACTTACGGTTACGAATCATAGTACTCCAAAAAATTACTTTGGTACATGAACAATAATTACAATTTCTTACATGGAAAAACTAGAGAAAATTGGTTTTCGCAAAGATTGAACTTTTGCGAGAGATCTTTTTCTCTCTTTTGTATCAATGTCTTCTCGATCAATCTGTGTTTCCTTTTGTAAAGGGTGTGAGTCTAAGTACGTACCCTTTAGAAGAACTCTTGACAATGTACATCAATGTTGGATGTAATGGTTAGTTTATAATCCATCATCTAAAAATAATACAATGGGATTAACTAAAGGACATCTTATATTTGTAAACGGAGGAATAAAGCAAAATAGATGGAAGAAGCAGAAAAAAAATAGAAGACGAAGTGCCTAAGAGGAAGGTCAAAGAGTAAGAAAAGAAGACACTTGTCCTTCTACCGATTCTCTAGCTTCCTCATGCAACACGAAGCTCCAGGAGAATTTGTGGGCTCTTGAAAATAAACATTTTCTCTGTTTTATAATGTAAAACATTTTTAACTTACATAAATTTAAACTTAATTATGTTTAATCTTGATTATTGATGAACGTAATAATATTTTTAATATAAAATTATATTTAATTTTTTATTTAATTAAAGTATATCTTATAATTGTTGTTTCATTTTTCTATCAACAAACTCAAACCTAGAGAAGTCTAGCTTAAAAAAACAAAACGTTTTATGTTTTTTTACCTCATTTCAATGGAACACTCGAATAGTGTAATCGAAGAAAAAAGAAAGATTGAAGCAGAAAGAAGACGAAATGCTCGATTGAGAGGAAGTCAGGAGTAAGCAAAGGAGACGCTTGTCCTTCTCCTCCCGATTCTCCAGCTTCCCAGTTCCCCCATGCAACGAACGGGGAAGACGCCACTCGCTGGCCCCGCGACCAACGGTGGTGGGCCCCACATGTCATCCTCACACCAGGCCTCACCCCCCGACTCGCGGGGATCACCGTCCGTCCATGGCGCTCCACGTACGCCACCGACACAAAACCTAAACCCGCGCTCGCTCGCTCAGATTAACGTCCGATCGATGGCTGGGATTGGCCGGAGCTCGCGCGTCGCCGCCGGGAAGCGCGCCGGCGGCGTCGCGTCGTCGGCGTTGTCGTCGTCGTCTTCCTCGGCGTCGGCGTCCGCGTGCGTCTACTACGCCACCACGGCCGTCCTCGTCGCGCTCTGCGTCGCCGGCGCTTACTTCCTCACCTCCGCCTCCTCGGCGTCTCTCGCCGCCTCGAATTCCGACGCCGGCGAAAGCGGCGTCACGACGGCCTACCGCCACACGACGCGGTCGTCGTTCGCGTACGAGCTGTCCACGTCGGACAAGAAGGCCGTCGTGATGGCCGCGCCACGCGTGGTGGTCAACGACGACGAAGACGCGGCGGTGGCGGCGGCGACAGGTGGTGACGTGGAGGAGGACCACGACGACGATCCACGTGGCAAGCCCGATCTCGACGACCATGGCGCTGATGAGGACGACACCAAGACCGTCGCCGCCGCCATGGACGCCCAGCGCGGCGACGAAGATGACAGCGTGTCATCCTCGTCATCATCATCATCATCCTCCGGCGAGGCGGAGAACGCGGAGGAAGAGAGCGGCCAGGAACAAGAGGTGCACCTGGAGATGACGTCATCGTCTCGCGTCGCTGCCGATGTGGTGGAGGAGAAGAGCTTGGACGGCGGAGTGGAGGAGGAGAGCAACGCGGGGCAGCGGCAGAGGGAAGTGGAGGAGCAGCAGATCGACCATGGCGGCGGCGGTATTCTCCGGCGAGAGGCGCAGGAGGAAGCGCACGTCGGCGAGGGATACGGCGTCGTCGCCGATCACCTGCCGGAGACAACCGGAGAAGGCGAGGACTTGCTCGATCAGCAGCAGAATCTGAATCAACCGGAGGATCAGGAGCACATGTCGGAGTCCGATGCCGCCGGCGAGGTCGGCGACACGGAGGACAAGCCGGCCGTGTTGTCAGAGCGCGACGAACCGGTGGTCGACACGCTCGCCGGCGAAGAGATGACGTCAGCAACCGGCGTCGGCAACGGCGATGACCAGAACGCGTGGGCGACGCAGGAAGATCACCGGCGAGAGGAGGAGACAGCTGTCACCGACGTCGCTGCCGTCTCCGGCGAGGCGGAGTGGAGACTCTGTAATATGAAGGCCGGAGCAGACTACATCCCATGCCTCGACAACGAGAAGGCAATCAAGAAGCTTCGGCCGGAGAATTACCGGCGATACGAGCACCGTGAACGCCATTGCCCCGACGAGGGCCCCACCTGCCTCGTCCCTCTCCCCTCCGGCTATCGCCGCCCCGTCGAATGGTCCAAGAGCCGAGACAGGGTACGCACTTATGCACGCACATCACCTGTTCGATCAAATGCCTCAACTGACTGTGCACATCACCTGTTCGATCAATTGCCTCAATTAATTGCTCTTTACACATTTGTGGCTGGTTGTTAGATTTGGTACAGCAATGTGCCACACACGAAGCTGGTAGAGGTAAAAGGGCACCAAAATTGGGTGAAGGCGAGCGGCCAATACCTGACATTCCCCGGCGGCGGCACGCAATTCATCCACGGCGCGCTACACTACATCGACTTCCTCCAGCAATCGGTGCCAGGAAGGGGAATCTCATGGGGAAAAAAGACGCGCGTGGTGCTCGACGTCGGCTGCGGCGTGGCGAGCTTCGGCGGCTACCTGTTCGACCGTGACGCCGTGGCGATGTCCTTCGCCCCCAAAGACGAGCACGAGGCACAAGTACAAATGGCCCTAGAACGCGGGATCCCGGCGATCTCCGCCGTGATGGGATCGAAACGCCTCCCATTCCCGAGCAAGGTGTTCGACCTTGTCCACTGCGCGCGGTGTCGCGTGCCGTGGCATGCCGACGGCGGCGCGCTACTTCTGGAGCTCAACCGCGTGCTCCGGCCAGGTGGAATTTTCGTCTGGTCGGCGACGCCGGTGTACCAGAAGCTGACGGAGGATGTCAATATATGGAAGGCGATGACGGCGTTGACCAGGTCAATGTGCTGGGACCTGGTCACAATCAAAAAGGACCGGGTCAACGGCATCGGCGCCGCGTTCTACCGGAAGCCGACATCGAACGAGTGCTACGAGACGAGGAGGAGGCAGCAGCCGCCGATGTGCAGTGACGACGACGACGCCGACGCGGCGTGGTACGTCCGGCTCAACGCGTGCTTGCACCGCGTCCCGGCGGCGGCCGAGCGCGGCGCGGCGTGGCCCGCCG
>CM002484.1:20368432-20402079 GCA_000325765.3 Leersia perrieri
CCGTACTGGCTCAACGCGTCGCGGGACGGCGTGTACGGGAAGCCGGAGACGGAGGACTTCGCCGTTGACTACGACCACTGGCGCCGGGTTGTTGACAAGTCGTACCTCAATGGCCTTGGCATCGACTGGAATAGGGTCAGGAACGTCATGGACATGAGAGCCACATATGGAGGGTAAGCAAGCATAAAAGGTGTTTAACTTCTTGCCACTCTTACAATGATGTTTAACCTGCTGTCAAGGACATGTCAGTTTGGCCGAATCACTGACAGTAGGTCTAAATGGTATCTGTATTCTGTTTCATTCATAAAAGTTGCAAAAAATTAAACTTAAAACCATTGCTAGTTTGCTACTTGCAACGAAGAATATGGTGACCTGACCTCTGTTCTTCTTGTCAGATTTGCGGCGGCAATGAAGGATCATAAGATCTGGGTGATGAACGTCGTGAACGTGGATGCGGCGGACACGCTGCCGATCATCTTCGAGCGAGGGCTGATCGGAATCTACCATGACTGGTGCGAGTCGTTCAGCACGTACCCGAGAACATACGATCTCCTGCACGCCGATCACCTCTTCTCCAAGATCAAGGAGAGGTCAGTCAGATTCACCATGGATAAAGCTTAGCTGAAGTGCTAGATTCTTAAAGCTATTTTTTTCTAGATAATGGAATTCATTCTAGCATTTACTTCAAAGAATTACAACCAATTATAGATTTACTTCAAAGAATTATAGATTTTTAGAACTACAATTAAACATAGCTTAACTAAAAAAAAAGAAAACTAATAAAAAGGCTGCCCTAAAATCGATATTACCTTTGAAGGTTAGTCCAAATCAAGCCATTATTCCTTCTAATGTCGTAAACATAGTACTTGTCTTTCTCAAACCGAAAAACTAAAATCTCCAAAACCTAATGTTGATTCTTTGTCGATCGAGTCCTGCCCTCAAAAACTAGATTCTGAAAGCTAATGGGGCTCGAAAATGTGGTGTACTTGTCTGCAGGTGTGCAGTGCTGCCGGTGGTGGTGGAGGTGGACAGGATCGTGAGGCCGGGAGGGAGCATCATCGTGAGAGACGAGTCCGCCGCCGCCGGCGAGGTGGAGAAGCTGCTGAGATCGCTTCACTGGGATGTCCGGCTCACCTTCTCCAGCAACGGCGAGGCGCTGCTCTACGCCGACAAGTCGGATTGGCGGCCGGAGTTGCTCGCCGATCCGTCGTAATTTTCGTCTCCGGCCATTTTTTTGGCTGGCAAAGCAGCAGTCCCAACACAAGCTTAGATAGAGCTCTTCTCCTCTTCTTAATTTCTTTTTTTTTTCCTTCTCTTTTTGTTAGTACTTGACATAGTTCTGCAGTAGTTAATCTACAAATACAAATAATGCAGACATCAGCAACGGTAGCATATGAACTTTGCCTATGTCCAAGTAGTATGTGTGTGTACCTGAGCACTGATATTTGTTGTAGTTCGTCAGTTCTTTAAATGTATATGGTAAACAGTTCTACATATTAGAATTATCTGACCAGTAAATATTTTGTAGCAAACTAGCAATGCATATGGTTGTCACGGCAATCACGAACAAAGACTGGTTTCAAATAAAAACCTTGAACACACCAAATTTCAACAAGTCAACTAGCAAGAAGCTAAACACATTTCGATAACAAATCACCGTATAGGGTACAGTACAGTAATGCATGCAAGTATACACCAGCTGATACAAACAATATGGTGATCGTAATAGTTGCTCAGAGCATGCTAATTGAGCAACGTGCAAAATTGCTTACACAACTTCCCTTCCACAGAGTTCTTCATTTCGAAGAAGGAAATATGGTAGTGCACTACAACAATGATGTTTCAAAGTATACTAATGTAAGTGGAACCAAGTGGTTTGTTGCACAAATCTTGGTTAATAAATTGGTAAACTATCAGTTGAACGTTCAAAATTGTGGGCGATCATCAGGCGTTGCTTGCAGCTAGTCCATTCGATGTGGTCTGTAAAGCATTATTGTTTCTGTAAAGTGGTATTCCTCCACCAAGATCCTTCAGCCTCTTTACCATATCATGCAACCACTCGAAAGTGAGCTTGGACTGAGCATTGAGTTCCTCCCTCACTTGCGGATGGACCCTAAACCAGTCCCCTAGCATCTTGTGGACATGGGATCGAATCATTCTCCATGGAACAGGGTACTGTTCACACAGTTTCAAATACTCAATGACTAGATCAGCCTGGTCTAAGCCACTAGTCCCATCTTCATCATCATCTTCTTTCCAGTCCTTTGTCCGGAAACCAGCAAACAGTGCTGGATTTTCTAGAAGAGTTTCGGCTGAAAGCACACCGTCAGCACCAGTATGTTCCAGGCAGTCCTTCACATCTTCCAAATGGCGAATGTTTCCGTTTGCGAGTACAGGTATCCTAAGAGCATCTTTGACAGCTTTAATGGCATCCCAGTCAGCTCGAAATTTCTTCCCGTCCTTTTCATCTCTAGTCCGCCCATGCACAGCTACCAGAGAAGCACCAGCTTCTTCGAGCATCTTCGCATAGGCTAGTGTGTCCTCCAGTCGCGGGAATATGCGAATCTTACATGAGACTGGAACATTGAGGTTTGCTGATAGATTCTGTACAAGAGATTTTACGAGAGGAAGATTGTCCATGAGAAACGCCCCATAGTACCCCCTTCTAGCAATGCGCTGTGGGCATCTGCAAGGTTACACAGAGGTGGTATCGTCATTTAGCGGAGGACCCAGTGCATAGCCTGGTTTCAAATAATGCTCATTAATAGGCAGGGGATGCACATTTCAATTGACTGAGCAGAAATGGGGAAGATTTACTAAACAGTTAACAGTAGATAAGTAACTGCGGAGAAATATTCACTACTCAAAAGGGAGGGTAGGGGATATAACATTACCCAAAATTGATATCAACATAGTCGCAGTATGGTTCCACGATCTTTGCAGCTTGTAATAGAATGTCAGGATCATTTGCACAAAATTGAACAAAAAGTGGACGGTCCTCCTGTATAAAATAAAGTGAATGTCAAATCTGTGTTCTTATCTTTTCTAGTTTACAACACTGAACCTGAACGCGAACTCTATTTCCTGCTTAATATAATACCAGAAAAGGCTGGCTTGGTTTCAAAAATAAAAATAAAAAACCATGTTTTCTTAGTGTGTTTCATAACCAATAAAAACAAGATCAGTGGGTTACAGAGTTGACTGCACAATAAAGCTAATTATCAAAACAACCTTCTAATCTATCGTACAGAGATCAGGGAAATGTATCACGTGGAATTGTCTCGGTGATTACAGGAATTCTTCGAAGCAATCATCAAAACTGGTCTCCAAAATCCACTACTACAAGCCAAGATACACATACATCCAAATACTAGTACTAGCATTTATCTACACCGAAATTATTACTCCCACCGAAGAATTGCCTTAACCATTGATGCTCCACTTGAACAAAAAAGTACGAACCAACAATTTGAAGACTTAGATGCGCGTGATCAAAATTTTTACCTTGCACGTGGTGAACTCCATGGACCTGTGCTTCTCATTCTCGGAGAAGATGCGCGAGTGGAGCATGGGCGTGTATGCCGCGGTAGCCCCGTAGCGGCGGCAGAGCATGCGGAAGGGGAGCTCGGAGTTGTCCACCATGGGCGCCACCACCATCTTCGGCGAACCCAGCCGCCTCCAGTGCGCCCACGCGCGCTCCACCCTCTCCTCCGCGGACACCGGCGGCGGAGGGGCGGGAGAAGGCGGCGCGGCCTCCTCCTCCGACGGCGATTCCATGGCTTCTGCGGTGCCCGTGCAGAGGTCCTCGTCGGGGTCGGCGGCGGTGGCGAGGTGGGCGGCGGCGGGCGGCGACATGGCGGCGAGGAAGCTAGGGTTTTGGGAGCGGAGGAGGAGGCGGCGGCGGCGGCGAGGGAGGAGGGGAACGAATCGCATGCTAGTATTGCCTCTGGGCTCTAGTCCGGTCTGACTGAAATGTGGGACCCACTTGTCAGTGGGAGAGAGAGAGAGGGGCAAGGTGGGCCGTAGATTGAGATTCCACTGATTTGGGCCTTTGCGGCCCACGATGTATCATCAGGCCCAAGTAGATATTGCAGTAGTCAAGTGTAAGTGTAGTTCATCATCTCCTTGCCTGGATAAATTTCGTTATGTAGAGATCACGGGCTCAATTAATTGTTGCCGTTTCAAAACTGTGGAAATTTTTATTTGAATAAGGGTGCATGTACAGAAAAAAATTGTTACAAAATATTTTATTAACGCTGATGTGGTATGCCACGGTTGAATCCAGCTTTTCTACAACTTTTAGCTGCTTAGATCAAATGCTCTTTTTAATTTTGATCCATTTCGAAAACCGAAAGTGCAATAGAGTACTTAATTCTTAAACCCAACTTGGTGACATATGTTTTGCTGAATTGGAGCCTGGAAGCATGTTAAACAAAAACTATTCATGAAAAAATATGTGTTGCTTGCAGATCCTTGTGGAAGATCTGTATATGTTTAGATGATCTGGATTTTAAAGCATATACTACTACAGTTTTTTCAAAGCTTTTTACCGAAGACATTTATACGCATGTTTCCTAACAAACTTGCAATGAACATCAGTACATGCTTCTGATGATCATCATTCACTATTGAACTGCAGTTGCAACATAATGTTCAGAGTTGTCCTGTACTCTGGTGTCTTCTTTGGTGGGACATTTCAGTTATGGATGGGGAGCTCAACCTCTCTTTAAGAAAGACAAGATGTCCTTTCCAGACGGGACAACCAAATGAGTTGTTTTAATTTAATTACAAGATATGTTAAACAAAGTACTGCAATATGCAATATGTAGGGCCTTAATTCAGCTACCACATTAGATAGGACAATTAACCTGATTATTTTCTGCAGGTAATAGCCCTACCAAGCTGCATTAGATGTAGAGAGCCAAGATCACAGCTGTCTGCCAAATTCATATGTCGATTGTGTCGTATCTCGCAGTCACATTCGTACATCAACACCTGAAATATATAGTCACATATTCAGAGTGGTGGCGCCCGAGGAGAAATGCATAAAATTTTTTGCTCAACTGGTTGAAAGCTTGCAATGATGCATGCACAATTCCTCACAATTTCGAGTAAAATAGTCACAAACATGATGGGTTGCCCAAGTTGCCGCCTTGATTTGGATTCACAGGATCTAGAACAATGACAACAACAACTACTACCCATGATTATTCCTCGGTTTCTTTTTGTTTGTGGGAGATAAATAAGAATCTTTCAGTTCAGCTCCTCGTTGCCCAAATGGACATTGAGCTTGGGTTTGCACAAACCCAAAGTACCTACTTTGTGATTGAGAATCATTCTTAAAGGCAACTTGAAGATAAACATTTTTGCTCTATTGGAACTTGGGAGCATCTTATTGTTACTGAGGACATTCCAAAAGAGAAAAAATATGCACATATTTCCCTCTTTATTTTTCTTACGAAAGCAATAGGACAAGTTGGTCCTTTTCAATATAAGAGAGCAAGTGTCTGCAATGCTGCTTTTGCATGTGTAGTTTGTACAATTAACCGAATAAATTCTTGTCACCACATGTGATTTCATTTACATCAATAAATAGCATAATTAGTAGAATAAATGATACATAACAATTTTTTAAGATGGTGATTACATGCATAACAAATAATGAAAATAAAGTTTAAACGTAAAGATAGGAAGAATTAATAAGGTTCCCGAACAGGTACGGATATTAACCTGATTTTGAAGTGGTATGCATGTGCTTAGAAATGACATCTACCAGTGTTCCGTTGCATCACAGACCATTAGTGATAACTGAGACAAAATCCAAGAGTCCTGTCCACGAAAGCAATATCTACCTTTCTACTCCAGGGTAGAGCCATCAGGCATACATGCAATACAGTAGTACAGTTGAGCCTGTCGGCATGTAGCCCTTGAGCTTGACACCACTTTGTAACAATTGCGTCACCTCAAAAATCTCAAATACAATCAAGAAAAAAAAACTCCTCCTTTTCGATCAATGCATGCAATTCATCATTGAGAAAATGCTTAGATATAATCTTAGTACATATCCATTAATAAGAGCGTGTGGTGTGTGAGCAGCAACTAGGAGCTTAGCTAGCTAAAAAGATAGCCTAATTGTCAAGACATCCCTATCTACCTTAATTAAAACCGGTTGAAAAAACGCGGGAGCGCATGCCGCGTGGTGACAGTGACGCGAGCTTAATTGGCTTACCTTGATGTGTCCATCGATCGCCGGCCGGCGATCACCTCACGCTTCTGGGTTGGTGACCGGCGGTGATGGCGATCGAAAGGAGATCAGCTCTCTAATTGGGAAATTGGGGAATGGAGGTTACCAAACCAAGTGCAGTGCAGCTGCCAAACTGAATGCAAATTGCAAGAGAAGCTTCTGGAATTCAGAAACGAATAGGACTGCAAATCTGCAGGTTTCTGGGTTTGCAGTGGCATGTGATAAATTGTAATAGCAATGGCAATAGCATCCTTCAAGGGTTCAGCATTAATTTACTACGGAAGATGATGTTTACCGAGATAAATATCTCTCTTTGCCAAAAGAAATCTCTCAAGAAGGCCAAGAAAGAAAGTTATCACCAGTTGTGCACTACAAATCTCTCTCAGGTTACACATCTCTGATTGCCTCGCTTAGCCCCGATACCCACCCGCGACACCGGCGAAAACTAGTTTCGCCGGCGTCTTCCACCGATGAGACCCTTACTCTCTCAAATCCGGGGTTTGAATCCTTCCCTGGATCAAACCCCTCCACCCCGGTTGACCGTCTTTCACCAATCCCCTTCCTCCTCCCCGATTCCTCGCTGGAAGAGGGGGAGTTACTGCCAGATCTACCAGAGGTCTCTTCGCCGGATCTGGCCGATGCACCTCAGATCGGCGCAGATGCTGATGACCTGACAACTCTACAGCCCGGTGATGCCCCCCCCCGACAGCTTGCACGGCAGCTGTGTTGTCACCATCGGAGATCCCTCGGGCTGCGCCAGCAGATCCAGCGGCAGTGCTCGCTAATGCTGCTACGGCCACCGGTGCTCCTCGCCATCTTTACTCAAAGGTGGTGACCGCAGTTAAGTCCCATGCTCCAGTCGCTAGTCTAGTCTCGGCTAGAGGTGGCGTTACTCCTCTCGTTTCCTCCGCTGCAGATATCCAAGGCGTGAACAAAATCTTGAAGAGCGGTCGCCGGGTGGGGAACGCCTTCAATGCTGGATCTTCCCGTACTGTGGCGGATCTCCCCATCGCTCAAGAATCTGACCAGCACAATTTGAAGGTTTCAATGGCTTCCCTTGTCAATCGGCAGCCCGATGCGACTACTCGTGCCCATACCTCTAAGGCTTGGCAGGAATTTAAGCCGAAGCATTGGTGGAGAAAATCTACCTCAGACAAGCTCCCCACCAACCAGCAGCAACGGCATTTACAGCAATTAAGGCGGTCGCGCTACAAGGAACACATGGCTGGTAGGTGTTTTCGCTGCCTGCGTTCATCTCACTTGATTGCTGCTTGTAGAGAGCCTGCTCGGTGTTGGTTCTGCCTTGGCATTGGTCATTTTGCCTCCAGATGCCCAAAGCGCCAAGGCTATAAATCCACCCTTCCACCTCTTCTTCCTACACCAACAGTAGAGCAGGTGCCCCAGGGGGCGATCCAGCTAAATTCCCAAGAGCAGTTTCCTCAGTTATCTTCCTCCACAAACAACGCCACCACCTCCCCTGCTTTAGCTGCTAACAAAAGCTCTGACCCGATGGAGTTCCTTGCGGACAGACCGGAGATCGACACGGTGTATGTCTCCGCCACTGGCGAGATCAACGCTCTTCGTCGCCATTTCTCTGCCCACTCTATTGTGGCCTGGTCGGTGGGTGGACATGGGGAGAGGGTGGACCTCAACACCTTTGTCGACGATGTCCGCATCGCCTACCGCATCCACAGAATGGAGATTCAAGTCACAAAGTACTACCTCAAAGATTTCTTCGTCACGCTCTCCAACGTCCAACATTGGGAAGACATTCTGCGGAGCCCGTTCTTGAGGACTCCCGGAGGAAGGGAGTATCACTTTGCCCCGTGGGAACCCAAGCGCCATGGCCACGACGTCAAGTTTCACTATCGGGTTCGCCTCTGTCTTGAGGGGATCCCGATGCATGCCCGCACTAAGAAGACGGCGGCTTAGGTTATCGGTCGCAAGTGTGCGGTGCATTTCGTTGAAGAGTACTCTCGCAGGCACAACTTCAATCGGAGCTACGACGTCTGGGCCTGGACAGATGAGCCCGGGGCAACCACTAAGGCCGCCTGGCTCACTGTTGCAGACCCGGACGAGGAGGGCCTGCCCATCGACATCCCGCTACCGGAGCTTGACCCTCTACGCAATCCACCGCCAACTGAGGAAAAGCCCGGGGGTAGGTTCTATGTTCTTGTTCACCTTGACACTATGAAGGATTTGCGGCTTTTGCAGGCAAGAACTTTCTAGTGGCAGTACGGCGTCAAGGACGTCCTGGAGCGGCCAAGACCTTAGCCTATACCTTGTCGTGCGGATCTTGACGCCTCCAGAGGACCAGATGAAGATGATGAGGATGTCCGTCGCTCTAGGCGCAGGCATAGGAGCCAATCCATCATCTCACGTCTCGGGGACCGGCTGCACAATCGCAGTCGTGACCCCGCCAGGGAAGATCCTCACCGCCGCTACAATGACGACAACCGCGGACGTCAGCGTGACAGAGACCAGTCAGCAGGATGGGGGCGCAGTCGTCGCTCTCGTGTCCCTGCCGAGGTGAGATTCATGCGCTCCTCTTCAGCACCAGCTTTTCCTTCACCACGCCCCAACCAACTTCTTCTTAAGAGCAAGAAAAGATGTTCCCCGTCACGGTCGTCATCATCTGCCCGCGACCGGAGCCCTGGGGGGAGCGCAGCGACAGTGGCGTCAGTAAGAACACATTCTTCCTCCTTGTTGCCTGATCCTATTGCAAATATGCAGGATCAGACAGCGGTGCTGGATCTCCTTGAGCAACATCTTGATCCGATGTTGCACGAGGCATCTCTGCAGGGGTCCATGTTCTCACCTGACCGTGCGGGACCTCATGCTCCATCGCCAACTTTCATGCCATCCACGTGCCCGGTGACGCCCACTGACCAACGTCGTCCCCAGGCTGCCCCAAGCCCCACACAGCGGCAGTCTCAATCACTCGCCTTCCTCGACAAGATGACTGCTCCTGCTCAACCTCCGATCCTCTAGGCGCCTCCTGTACCACCTCACAGGCCCTGCAAAAATAAGGTGATTGTTCAGTCTGTTCAAAGGCACAGTGCTAGGCTCACTAGCAAACGCCGCAATGGGGCAAAAATTGAAAGTATTGCTCAGGAAATTTTGTCTAGAAGTTTTGGCTTCCTAGATGATAATACTCCTTTTGACAAAAACATCAAACGTCTTTACTTGCAGCGTTTCAAGCAACCACTCTCTCCGGCGTCCCTCAAGGCAATCAAATGCATGGTCGACAAGGGCGGTTGCAAGGCGCTGAACCTCAAGGCTTCAAAGAAGAATGCAGCGGTCGCCCCGGCCTAGATGAAGCATGCCAGCTGTGGCCGTGATGGAGTGATACCAATCCAAACTATGAATCCCCTTCTTCATGTCTCGTGCAATCTGATCTGTCAGACCCCGTTGTACCCCTTGTTTCTAATCTATGATCTACCAGTTGGCCTCATACTGAGGGCTCAACCACCTACAGATTATAGTTCTACCAGACGGTTTTTGCTTGTGGAGGTTAGGACTATGATCTGTACCCTGCTAGTTTATAAAAGTGTAGCTGTGTTTGTTACCCATGTCGCAAGTTAATTGCAAGCTCTTAAATTGGAATGTCAGAGGATTAAATTCCCAGGCTAAACGAGATGCTGTCAGTGTCCTAATTCAGCAATATAATGCCACTATCATTTGCCTTCAGGAGACTAAGATTTCTGTTCTCACTGATCGACTCTTACAATAGATTGCTGGGAATCGTTTCCTCTCCAATTATGCATCTTTACCTGCCACAGATACAAGGGGCGGCATCCTGATTGCTTGCGATGAGAACTATTTCTCGCTCTCCAATGTTCAACTGGGGCAATTCTCCCTTACTGCAACAGTAACAATGCGCGAAGAAAATGTCAGTTGGTCGATAACAGTAGTTTATGGACCTCAATTGGACGCTGAAAAAATTGAGTTTCTTTAGGAACTGAAACTTCTACAGTCGAGGGCAGATGATGCTTGGCTTCTAATAGGCGACTTCAATCTCATTTATAAGGCCGAAGATAAAAACAACTCAAGATTAAATAGGCAGCTCATGCAACACTTCAAGGGAACAATTGACACTTTACAGTTAAAAGAGCTCCACCTTACAGGTCGTCGCTTTACCTGGACAGGGGCTGGTCCTTCACCCACCCAAACGAAGATTGACAGAGCGTTCTGTACAACTGAGTGGGACTTGTTGTTTGATTCTGCTTCTCTAACCCCTCCGTCTTACTCTTGCTCCGATCATGCTCCCATTTTCTTGCTAGGATCGGACGCAAGGCCACAATACAGAAAATTCAGGTTCGAAGCACACTGGACCTTAATCCCAGGTTTTTTAGAAGTCGTTCGAGAGTCTTGGGACAAACCGCTGATGGCCACTAACCCCTTCTCCATTATTCGCCTAAAGATGCTAAGACTAGCACGCGACCTCAGATGCTGGAGCCAGACCCATGTTGGGGACATCAAATTACAACTTGCGGTGGCCAACGAGGTCATCTTGCAATTTGACATTGCACAGGAAGACAGAGATCTTACCGTTGAGGAACATGAGCTTCATAAATATTTGAAAAACAAAGTCCCAGGCCTCGCAGTCCTGAATAAGATTAAAATTCGACAGAGATCAAGATTAATTTGGCTCAAAGACGGGGATACCAACTCGAAGCTTTTTTTACCTAAAGGCTAACTCTAGGAGAAGAAAGAACTATATCCAATCCTTGCAAACACCAGGAGGTATTGCAATTTCGACAGAAGACAAACAAGCTGAGTTGTTGCGTTTTTTCACTGAACGATTAGGAACCAGTTCCTCTGTTCCTCTACGTTTCATCTGGGATCAGGTAGCTATCCCCACCAATGAACTTGCTGATCAGGAAGCTGACATTACTTTAGAAGAACTGAGGAAAACAATTGATGATATGCCGCCCGAAAAGGCCCCTGGACCCGATGGCTACATTGTCATTTTTTTCAAGACGACATGGGAGATCATTAAGTTGGACCTATTCAATGGAGTGTCCTTGTTTTTTCAGCTAAATTTGACAAATTTAGAGCATCTAAACTCAGCACACATTTGCTTGTTGCCAAAGAAAGGTAATGTTACTGCGGCCGAGCACTATCGACCAATAAGCTTGATTCACAGTTTTGCTAGAATAATCACCAAAATCCTGGCAAATAGATTGGCCCCGCGGCTGAATGAACTGATTTCACAGAATCAAAACGCTTTTATTCGTAAAAGGGCGATACATGACAATTTTCTGTTTGTCCAGAATTCAGTAAAAGAGAAAAAGAAATTGTCGCTTTTCATCAAGATCGACATCTCAAAGGCTTTTGATTCACTGAGTTGGTCCTACTTACTAGACGTTCTTCAACGCCTGGGCTTCGGATCGAAATGGCGCAATTGGATCTCTAACCTTTTGTCCACTGCTTCTTCCTGTGTTGTGAATGGAATTCCTGGAGAGCCGTTCAGGCATGCTAAGGGGATGAGACAGGGCGACTCGCTATCTCCGATGCTTTTCGTTCTCGTGATGGAACCACTGCATTTGCTCTTCAAGGCCGCTGAAAATGACAATGTTCTGTCACCTTTGCCTGGCCGACTATCACGTTTTTGGTGCTCTTTGTACGCCGATGATGTGGCATTGTTCATCAGCCCCACAACAATGGAGTTGTCGACGCTCAATCATATTTTATTAGTCTTTGCAAAATTAACCGGCCTTCAGTCCAACATGCATAAGATAGAATTTTACCCAATCGCATGTCAAGATGTTGACCTGCCGGCCATTCTACCACAAATTTATCAACAATGCAAGTCTTTCCCCTGCACATACCTTGGTTTGCCTCTACACTACAGGAAACTAAGAAAGATAGACTACATACCGTTCATAGATAAGATCGGCTCAAGAATTCCAGGGTGGAAAGGTCGCTTCTTTACTTCAGCCCGGAGAATCAATCTGGTAAAAGGAGTACTAATGGCCGTGCCGATATATCATTTATCTGTATTACCGACGCCGAAGTGGGTGATCAAGCGCATTGATCGTTTTCAAAGGGCCTTTTTGTGGAAAGGGGATGATCCAGAGAGAGTTTCAGCTGGTAGTAGCTTTGTTAACTGGCAGCAAGTCTGCAAACCGAAAAGGCTGGGTGGTTTGGGAATTCTAGACCTTGAAAAGTTCTCCCGTGCACTACGTCTACGCTGGTTCTGGCTTAATTGGACTGACAGGGATAAACCATGGGTTGACTCTGATCTTCCTTGCGATAAAACTGATCTCAAGCTTTTTCAGGCAGCAACCATGATCTCCCTAGGAAATGGAATCCAAACAAAGTTCTGGACTGATAACTGGGTTGAAAATCTTCCACTTCGTATTGTTGCACCTATGCTCTTCAAGCTGGCAAAAAGAAAAAAAAAGATCAGTCCAAATCAAACTACAAAACAATTCTTGGTTGTCATCTTTTCGACCTATAACATCAATTCAGGAAATCAACGAGCTGGTCACCATTGGACATCTCCTTCAGGCGATCATTCTTTCCAACAATGAAGATACAATTACTTGGCGTTGGACTTCAAATGGAATTTATTCGGCTAAATCGGCATATCTGGGGCAATTCGAAGGTTCTATCACACATACCAATTTCCTGCAAATTTGGAGGACGAAAGCTGAACCGAAGCATCTGTTTTTGGGTTGGTTAATATTACACGAAAAAACCCTTACAACGGAAAATCTACTCATAAGACACTGGCCTTGTGAATGGATTTGCTCCCTCTGCACGGAAGCGTTTGAAGACTCAAATCATCTTTTCAAAGATTGCCAGTTCACCAAAAGAGTTTGGGGTCATCTTGCTACTTGGCTTAACCTAAACCCTCAAGTTCCATCAAATAGCGATGTAAAGGGCTGGTGGCAGCAAATCACCTCGGCTCGACCCAAGGAGACGAAGAACAGAATCGCCTCAGTCTTAGTTACCACCTGTTGGAATATTTGGCTTGAGAGGAATAGAAGAGTTTTTCAGCATTGCTCCAAATCAGATTTCATATAGCCTATCTTATTAAGGAGGATTTGGACATTAGAGCCTGGGCTTTTAAACCCCCCTGATTTAGCTTCTTGCTGTCATAGTGTACTTTGTTTTTTCACCCACATGTAAATAACTTTAACTTTTACTTTCTTTACTCCTCTAATATATTCCGGCAGTCCGAATGCCGTCGTTACCTAAAAAAAATCTCTCTCAGGTTGGCATGCATGTGTGTGTCCCCTGATTTTCTCTTAGAAACTTCAAGATGGCATGGCAATACCAAAAAGCCAAAATTTTCTTTGGTGACAATGGCGTCTGTATCCTATCTAAAGATGAAGGTATGGCACTGCAGGAAGGATGCAGCTCACGGAGAGAAAAATTGGATTATTGGAATTATGCTTGCGTGCACTGCACCAGCAACGAAGCTAGCACACCTCTCCCTTTCACTAGTGCCCTTTTCTTTGGCTACCAAGAACATGCCTGGATCATGGGTTGGGATAGCTAGCTAGCAAATAACTCAGTATCTGCATTGGCATTTGATCATTAGCATCTTTTGTTTATAAATTTGTATATCTTGTCATGGTCCCCAGGGGCCAGATTTTTTTTTCCTCTTCGTCTTTTTTGTAGGATGACAGTACATTACACTACTTTATTAGCATGAAGAAAGTTACATGGTCAAACAAGGTTAGGACACGAGGGGAATTATACTGAAGAATACCAGATAGCAATTACAGATATACAGTCTGGTTCTTGATGGAATTTCGTTACCCTGATTGTCGAGGCTTAAAACCATGGGGAAGATAATTAAACTAGAGTTTTTTTTTTTTTTGAAGTGGTATGCAACATTCAGATTATTCTTTTTAATCCAGTCAAGTTTACCGGCTCTATATTTTCACTTGTACTGGAGAATGTGTTATGAACCTTACTGAAGTCTAATTACCAATAACTTGAAATTATCCAAATTTGTTATGAGCAATTTTACAATTCCTTGAGTAGGGTATCGAGAGGTACCAAAATTTGTTATACATTAGCTATGTTTCAAGTTTTGTGCAACAACCAATGTGTCAAAGATTTAAAACGGAGGTAGGAATCACACCGAGGGTGGTTAAACGATCTAGATCTAACCATTTACAACCAGTTGTGTATATATTCATATTGGTTATATAGGCTGGATTTTACCCATTATCTTTTTTTTTCTAAAAAAAGATATTACTCTCTCTGTCTTAAGATAAAAAAACTTAATAATGGATGTGATATACCCTAGTACTACCGTGAATATAGTTCTATCCAGATTGACAGAAATAGTATGTGTTATATCTGGTAGTACTAGATTTTTATATTTTGAGACAGTGGGAGTACCATATACTACATCTTGTTATAAATATTTTAATATTAATAAAAAAATTCGGTTAGACTTGTATAATCTCACAAATATGCAGTTTTAAAAAAACAAGACACCTAATTTTTTTTCTCCAAAATAACAATAAGAACATATCATAAAGACATAAAGTAGTTAGATTTTATGAATATGTTCTAAATAAATTGATTGTCAGAAATTTAAAAGATTGACAAAATCCTATCATAAACACTAAATACTTATGACGAGAGAGAGACCAACCTAGGTTACATACGGATACATTTTAGTAGTGTGCCTAAGGCCGATAATTATGGCCAAACCGATATTTCAAACCTTGATGGCGATGACTGATATAGTAATCTCACAATTATCTTCGGCTCTCATCGATTCGTTGTTACTTATTTTCCGCAATCAAAATTTAAAATTTTAACCTTGATTTTAAAGTTTATTTTTCTAGAAACAAATTTGAGTTGATTTTGAGGATTTTTCATCGTAATGTTTGTTTAGTCTTGGATTCAAAATCATGAATAATATAAATATAAAAATAAAATTTTATCTATAAAAATATTATTTATTGCTTTATTTATATGTCGGCCACTTATTAGAAAAAAGCAAAACGGTCCCAGCATTTCTCTGTTTTATTAGCTACTACTAGCTCATCTCAGCTTATTATATTTCCCTCCACTTCCTCCCCTGCTTCTTCCTCACTCACTCCCATCCTCCACCGAGCTATCTATCTATCTACCTAGCTGGCCTAGCTCTAGTCTATTCTAGCCCATGTCCTCCTCGCATCGCCGTTGACCTCGCCGCCGTCGATCGATCGCGATGCGTGTGCAGTGCGACGTGTGCGGCGTCTCGCCGGCGGCGGTTCTCTGCTGCGCCGACGAGGCCGCCCTCTGCTCCGCCTGCGACCGCCGCGTCCACCGTGCCAACCGCCTCGCCGGCAAGCACCGCCGCCTACCTCTCATCCATCCCTCCGATTCCGGCGCCGGCGAATCCGGCGGCGCGGCGCCGCCGATGTGCGACGTGTGCAGGGAGAAGAGGGGGCTGGTGTTCTGCGTCGAGGATCGCGCGATCCTCTGCCCCGATTGCGATGACCCAATCCACGCCGCGAATCACCTCACCGCCAAGCACACCAGATTCCTCCTCGTCGGCGCCAAGCTCTCCGCCGCCGATGTCGCCGATGATGATGACGACGGCGAGGACGGGGAACACGCGATCCCCTCTTCTGATTGCAGCTCCGACGATGCAATCGCCGCCGCCGCCGCCACCAAAGAGGATCAATCCTCCTCCGTGTCCGCTGCTGTTGACGCCGGCGGCGGCGGCGGAGGAGGGAGTAGCATCTCGGATTATCTGACAACGATTTGCCCCGGGTGGCAAGTCGAGGATCTCCTCCTCCCCGACGACGGCGATGTCTTCGTCTCCAACGCCGGCGTCGGCGTCGGCGCCGGAGTGGGTTTGGGGAAAGAGAAGGACGGCGAGCGCGTGCCGTTCATCGACGCCGACCTGTTCGACGCGGTCGGCGCCGGACGGACGGAGAAGAAGGGCGGCGGCGCGTGGGCCCCGCACGTGCCGCAGCTGCCGGCGTGGTGCCTCGACGACGTCGCCGCCGCCATGGCGACGCCGCCGCCCGTAAAGCCGGCGAAGCAGGGACACGTGCGGGAGAGGCAGTACTGGAAAGACGTCGACGCGTTCGCCGTGCCGGAGTTCTCGCCGCCGGCGAAGAGGGCGCGGCCGTCGCAGCAGTACTGGTGCTTCTGAACGACGCCGCCGGCGGCGAGGTCGTCACCTCGATCGTTTGCTACTGGCTACCACACCACAAGTAGCAAGCTTGATGTGCCACTGTTACTGTCTACTACTAGCTGATGCTGTTTAATTAGTGAGTACTAAGCTACTTCTAGTTAATTTTGGTGAAAGTGAAACTATGCTGCTTTGTTACTACTCCTACTACTACTATGGAGTATTGGAGTATGTGTATCAAACTGAACGGAGAGATGTTAATTATCGTATGATGTAATGTGTCATCTTCTTAATTTCTTCATCTCCACTTCTTGATCTGTAGTAGTATTTGATCTAGGATCAACAAGTCAACCAATACTACTATACTAGTAGTACATAAATAAAGAGAGATGAAGATGATATTTGATATCTGACGAGTTCAAAAGAAAATGATATGTAATTAACCAGGGGAGCTAATTAAGTTGTGGTGGTTGGAACAAGATTGGTGTACGTTTAACTTGTTTGCAGTGCAAGTTTGTACTAATTGGTGTTAATTAGTCCGGCTCATAAAGTCAAATCACGCTTTTGATCTCGCATGACTAGCGTTATTGCAAGCTCATTAGCAGTATGATTCATGTGCCTAAATATTACGTACCGCCTACCCCGATCATATTCATCATGGGCCCTAATTCTAGTCATTCAGTGTGTACCCATTCATGGCTGCTGTACAACAGTTTTCGACTTGTTGTTGGTCAACCAAAGGCATCAACTAGAAGAAGAAAAACAGGAGATTAGTTGACATGGTTGTAGTTGCATGCCAAGGCGACAACTCCTTATTTCTCTTTCAAATTGCCCTTTCCAATTCCAGGAGTTTTACAGTAATTTCAGTTCGTACCAACGTCATCTAAAAGTCTGCTATTCCAGCTAAATTGTTGGTTTGGTACTGATAATTTGCTATCAGCCTAGAAATTTGGATTAGTAACATGTGTTCTTACGGCCTTTGTGCATGGGAAGTGATCAGTTGCTTAATAGTGCTTCTCATGTCCTTTTTGGTGTCATTTGACCCTTTTTCTGGTCACATCTGAAGTTTCCACACCACCAGCCAATTTTTGCTGATGAGGATATAATTTGTGGAGGTGGATTATGACTCCTTTTAAGCAAGCAAGAGTTAACTATAGACGTATATACTCCGGCCTTCGATTAATAGTTTAGTATACAAAAAAAAAAACTACCTTGACTCGCCATAATCAACAACATCACCATCCTTCGATTTATAATTTGGTATGATAAATTACCGGCCTTCGATTTATAACTTTGAGCATTTTGCTCCCCGAAAAAACTTTGATCATGTAGTATCACTATGCGAAATCTATATAATTAAGTATGGGATTAGTTGATGCCGTGATATAGCGGGAAACGATCAAGTCCAACCTCAACTTTGTGGAATTAATACCAAACAGTTTCTAGTCTCTTTCCATATAATATTTCCCCGTCCTTCTGTGTGTACGTACGGGGTTATGCTTGATAATTACACACACACCCCATGATGTGGAGGAGATCGATTATCACTCGCATTAGATCCCGAGCCAAAACCAAATAGATCAATTGCTCACTAGCTCATGCTGTGTTTTTTTTTTTTTTTGAAACTCTAGCTCATGCTGGTACAATGATCACATGGCGCTGCCGTACGAAGGCGGCAATCTGAATCCGCTTTCGATTGGCCGCCGCCGTGGTTAATTGAGTTGGGATCCCGGAGACAGTTAAGCTTGGGTCACAGAGAATCCCATCTCGCGGGGCGGGCGTGTTAACGTTGGGCGTCGCCGGCCGCGGTATGGGCGGTGGAGCGGGATTATTTATGGCGACGCGAGGCTGTGCCCATCCGTGCGCTCCCACCTCGATCGATCGCCTTCGTCTCCGGCGATGGAATGGAATGCACCGGCGTCGCTGTCACGTCACGTGAGGAATTTTTTTAGAGTATTATTGGTGTTTGGATCTGTACTATGGTTGGTTGGTGTGGTACAGTACTCCCTCCATCCCACAGTATATTACATAATTGATCTTTCGAGATAAGTTTGATCGTTTGTATTATTTAATTTTTTAAAATATATATAACTTTAAATCATGCTAAAAGTATATTTATTAATTAATTAAATCATAGCAAGTTAATTAATAATTATGTATTTTTTTAATAAAAGGAATGATCATTTATGTATCTCAAAAGTTAACGATATCTTAGACAGGAGGGAGTAGTAGTACATGGGATCGTGATTGGATTTGGATATGGGATCGTGATTGGATTTGGATTTGGATTGGAGGGCGGTGTATTTTTAGTACGGAGTATGAGACAATTCGGTATGGTCCGGGATGATGGACCATGTTTTTCTAGAGGGATTGAGATGCTTCACAAGCGCACCGCAGGGAGAGAGAGAGCACAAGATGCCATCATCTATGGATGACAGGACCTTAGTTTGCATGTGAGCTGGTGGTGTTCACTTGTAATTTTGGTTCCCATTGTTTGCGCTGGTACGGCTGGTAAGCCGCCGGGAAACGAATGAAGCAAGCAAAAAGTAATTTATTTGTGGGGGTAAAACAATTTTTATATCTAAGTTGATAGAGGTTTAGAAGTTAAAGCTAGAAAATAGACTAAGATAAAGAAACCTAATGGGTTGTTCACTTCACTGCCAAAATAAACCTTACTCCCTCCGTTTCAGATTGTAAAACGTCCTACCCATCTGGTAGGACGTCTTACAATCTGAAACAGAGGGTAGTACTATTTATTGGTAACTAAAATTTTGCATTACAAAATTTTGGCGAGTGGTAAATATAAAGTTTATGTTTGGTTTGATAACTTACCAAATGATGATGGTAGAGTTTTGTGAGGAGAATTGTTTGGAATTTTGGCAATTTTTTTTTTGGCATCATCAATATTTCGTAACAAACTATATGCTTTCAACTTATATTTCGTAACAAACTAAATGCTTTTAACTTTTGTCGGTTTACCAAATAATGAAATGGTTTAAAGTAGTAATAATAACAACCCCTAAAATTTTCACCAGAAACAACCAAAATCAAAGTTTCATCAATTTTAGATGCGGCTCACAAGCCAATATATTTTTGGCAGGCTAATTAGCCAGTAAGTTGCTTTATATGAATTTGTTGGCGCTATAAAGAGGGCAGAAACTCAGATTACGGAAGATACTCAGTATGGTTTATAATTGTCTGTCAAAGTTAAAAGCAGCATGGAGCCATGGAGAACTAACAAGGTGGGATGGTACGTATTTTGAGTTAAAAAACAGAAGGGTATCCTGGCATGAACACATAAAAGATCGATCTTCGATTCTTGGGACGTTTTCACTGTCGGGATTGAATTTGAAGGAGAGGATGAGTGTCAGCGTCAGGGTTCAGGTGGCTTTCGACCGTAACTGTTCCAAGTGCCTTTCAGAATTCAGCCTCAGAGCGATGGTTCCGCGACTTTCAGCCACAGCTTGTGCGCACGTGCCAGCAAACGCATCATCTACAGTTACAGTGCCACACACACTCCATCTATCTTATAGTAACAAAATACTACTACGTCAAAGTATTTTTGAGGTGCAATATCTTAATGAAGAATAGCAGAAGTAGCAAGCATAAAGTCTACTAAAAATGCTCTCAACGATGTAGAACAATAGTGTCAATGAAATAGACAATAGAATATGCCACCAGGCAACCTTAATTAGTAGCCTTACACTAGCTTCTAATTAAACTGTAATTAGCCCATCCTAGCCCTATCAACTTTGCAACCAACGGCTCTCGACGACGCTGGCTCGTCGAGTGGCAATATTGTACGCGGAATAGCAGATGATGCAAGCTTGCAAGGTGAAGCCAAAATGGTATCTACGGACGCATCCAACAACAGGGAAAAGCGGCAACACATGCGAGACACTTTCTAGAGTCTCAAGGGAAAAGTAACAAAATAGTCTTCCCTCAGCTAACTGGATTAATAGCGTGTTAATGTAACATGTGGTTCCCACAGAAAAAGGAAGCATGTCTTGTTAAGTAACATCAGAAGAAGCTCCAACAACAGGCACAGGTAAAGGAATCATTTAATTTCGGCTGCATTTCTCCTGCGGGTCGATCTATTTTACAAGTTTTGAGGATTTCAACTTCCTTTCTCCTCCCTAATAGGATGATGATACAACATTTCCCCTGACCACGTTTTTGTCCCCTCCAAAAAAAACTAGGAACAGACAGAATCACAACCTATCCTCTCTTTCTTGCAGTTTCCATGGATGAATGGGTAAAGGAAAGAACGTATTTGTGGCGCGCTTTCACATCACAATGCGGAGCACGGCGAGTCCAACGGCTGATATTGAAACAATGGTACCTATGCAGTATTTGATGACATCATACTTTGCTGCCTCGAGCTGGGCTTTCAGTGAGTGAATTTCCTGCCACCGGCACCAAAACAGAAATACTCTGTTAGGCAAGACAGAAAGATACGCAGAGGGAGAAAAGCCCACACATCAAGGCCACTTTGCTCTCACCTTGTCTAGCTTTGTGGTGAGTTCTGTAGTTTCCTCATTCTGCTTGGCGAGTTCATCACGGATGCGCCTGGAATGATCGTATTTTAATCAGATAAGATGCACAATGACAGTTTTTATTCATTCTGGCAGAGAAATACAAGATCAGCCATAGCTGCATAGCCCTTAAATGCCAACAATAGACAACACTACTAGGTTTCAATTTTAAAAGTTTAAAGTGTCCATGCCACCAATTCTTCAAATATACTCCAGCTTTCCCAAAATATTTGGTGTTGGTTAGCTCATTTTTTAACTAATTAACGTCATATATTTTGGGAAGGAGGGAGTAATAATCTGTAACCATATCTCAATATACTATACAATCATACACGCAGGAGGACTGAGAATGGATGCAGAGTGCTCGTACTAGCAAGAGTACTTAGGTAGTGCCATCCCTTGTCACAATGTCAACAGGTGCAGCAAGATGCAAAGGAAAAGGTTTCATATACTTCACATCCTTCTAGTTGGAGTATTTCCTTAACAGAAATTATGAGCATCGTAATAAAAAAAATAGAAGAAACTTAATGCAGAAAATTGATCCAACCGAAAGATTTGGCTATAAAGGTTAGGACTAAAAAGCATTGTTATCGTTTTGTTATGCACACAATAATAAAGTACTTTATTAGAGCAGATAAGCAGTCCATATTGAAGGCCCACTGATAAAGACCACAGACAAAGATCACTGCCATTAGTCGCAAAACTTTTCACTAAAACAAACTATCTATTCTTTCATTATCTATTTCCTTTTCGCATACAAAAGTCTAAGTTTGGAATGCTCTCTGAAGTTTCGGACAACAATGAAGCATACAATCAAATGATGCAATCATGGTCAGGTAGTACATATAAACAGCAACATGCAACCTTACCCTCTTTCAAGGTTTAGATCAAGCCGCTGACCTGCAGTGACCTTGTCGATCTCATACCTGTTTCATGCAAAAGAAGCACAAGAGAATCAGGTTGCGTGCTAGCTTACACTCTTGTTACAAAAATCTCAAAATTTTATTACTAACTTCAGTTCACTCCTCATTTTATCAATATCTCCACGGAGTTTCTCAGTCTCCCGCTGCAACAAAGAGAAATGGTTTTCCTGCAGACAGAAAACGTCTATTTAAGCAATTATAAAACAAACAACAGTTCCAATAGAAATGAGCACATGTGTATCTCTAAACACATTTCCCCAACATTCTCTAGAGAGATAAATACTGAAAAAACATTTCCCTGCCAATCTAGACAGGGAGAGAAGTACAGTAACATCGTAGAAGAGTCAAGATTCAAGAAAGCACTTCCAAACAGTAGAAACTTAGGGGATTTAGCAATAAGAGCACAACTGAGTCATAGTGCACAAAGAATTGACATCAAAAGTCAGAACTATCGGTTGAATAGTTAAGATTTTCAAGTTGAAACCTGTGCGAAAAGTTTTCTAATAGGACATCAGATATGGTCCTCCAAACTCAATACAGATAGGTTGGTGCAAATGATGACAGGTGGCGGAAACAACAAAGGCCACTACAAGCTCCATGGATTTTTAATGGACAGAAAATTAATAATCATTCTGGGCATGTCAAGGATTCAAGTTAGAAACTACTACCCCAATAATCTCTGTAAAATCTCTGTAAGCTCACACTACTAGATGAATAAGGTGCCATTCGGACGAATGTAATAAGCTACATGTCCCAACCAAGAAGACAACTAGAACTTCATAACACAAACAATAGAAGCTAATACATCTACGGAAACAATGTTAACACAGATCTACATAAGATAATATCTTTGCTTAAAGATTTGCTGGTAGTTGACCTCACAGCTGTTCACAGGACCTAGCAAATATGTGTACGAAAGGATAGTGGATAACAGTCAAAATTTCCCTTCTGTTCAGAAAGTGAACCCATAGATTGCATGACATGATACGAATGCAGGTAGGGTATACGAAACAATCAATAGAACAAAATGTTGAAACCCATACTTGAAAAGTATGGAAAAGGTAAAAAAAAAGGCATACTCATATAAGCAGAGCCTCAGAGAAATGCAGTCCCTTACAATGGGTTGCAGGCAAAAATTTCAGATGAACAAAGCAACTCTGAGAGCAAGTCCAGTTACTGAAACTACAGGATAATTAACGAACCTACTAAGCCTGAGACCAAAACGATTTGGTAATATCACATTGCCAGATTGGCGATTTCCATAAAAGGGAACCAAATTATTGCCAATCTATCTAGTATAGCGAGAATGGTTGGAAATTAGCAATCTATCTATTCCTGTTGGCTGTCGCTATTAACACAAGATAGCAAGAATGGTTGGAAATTAGCAATTATATATAACCACCAAATCCCATCCCAACGCATATATTCCAACATAGCAATAGCACAAGGTGGAGCATAAATGAGATTTTCATACCGGGCATTGCAAGGATTCAAGTTAGAAACTACTATCCCAACTAATCCATAAAGGCTGCACTATAAGATGATGAGATGACACTTGGATGTAAAATAGGTTGCATGCCCAACCAATGAGCACAACCAAGAAGACTACTAGAACTTCATGACACAAGCAGTTGAAACTAACAAATTTATACAAACGTTAACACAAATCTGCATTAGTGAGATATCTTCGCTTAAAGATATGTTGAAACTTAATACTTCAAAAATATGGAAAAGGTAAAAAAAAAAATACTCGTATATAAGCAGAGCTGCATAGAAGTGCAGCCCCTTGTAGTGGGTTGCTGGCAAACATTTCAGATGTATAAAGCTAATATGTATACCGTCCATTATCTGATTCTACAAAATAATTAACAAACGTACTATTACCAAGCAAAAGCTCTAAGAAGCAATGTCACATTATCAGATTGGCAACTTCCATAAAAATGGGAACCAGGTTATTACAAATAGCAGTTAACTGAAGAGATTTCCAAGATAGATGGCATTTTTAGGGCAATATGAAACGTGTGCCTTCAGCTGTCACTATTAAGACAAGATAGCGATAATCGTTGGAAAATGGCGATCCTAACCTCCAAATACCATCCCAACACATGTATTGGATAGCAACAGCCCAAGGTGGAGCCTAAATGGGACTTTCACAATCCACCACAGCCAAATGAGGCAATGCAAAACAATCCACAGAGAAAACAATGCTATGTGGAACCTGTGAATCCTATCTGATCAAGTTCAACAAATATCTAGCGAAGTTAACCCACTATAGCCACTAGATACATCAGCATTTGTACAATACTAACAGTTTGGTTCCAACAATACCTGCGAGCTCTGCACTTGCGACTTGAACTTGGAGATATTGGACTCCTGTAGCATCTCAGCCTGCACAAGGGAAAGCAAAACCAGAAATTAACCAACCGAACAAGCAAATAACCTAGCCGTCCATTCCACCAACCAAAATGGGTAGCGTTACCTTCTGCATCTCGGCCTTGGAGACGAAGGACTCGGAGATGCTCTCGAGGCTGTCGTTGAGGACCTCGGTGATCGCTGAGGTGATCGCCTCCGCCTGCTTCGTGGGCACGCCCTGCGACTCCAGCTTCCTCACCTGCGACGCAAACAACCACCCGCTGATAAGCACATTTCCTCACGCGCGCATTTCGTCGAACACCTCTCGGGCGCAATCCAAACCGAGCCACATTTGGCACGCAAACGCACGCAACAATCGGTGGTGCGTACATACCAGTGCGAGGGTGTCGACGAGGAAGGCGCGGCGGCCGTTGGTCTTGACGAGCTGCGAGATGGCGCGCGCGGCGGCGGGGACGGGGACGGGGACGGCCCACCGCTGCGGCGGCGGCAACCACTGGTGCTGGTGCAGGAGCAGGCCGCGCCTGCACGCGGCGGCGGCGGCCGCGGCGGCCATCTCCTCCTCCTCCTCCCCCACGAGTCGCGGCGGCCGGCGCGGACGGGAGGCGGCGGAGGGGACGCCGGAGAAGGAAGGGGGGAGGGAGCGATGAGGCGGTGGTGTCGGTTAGGTTATAGCGAGGCGGAGGCGGCGGCGACGGCGATGGCGATGGCGATAGCGGCGGTTGATTTGGGCGGCTGCGCTTGGTTGGAAGGGAGGTGGGGATTGGTGGTGGTTAATTTGGGAAAGGTGAGGATGGAGGAAGGAGGAGGCTATCGAATTCGAGGCTTGCGGAGGAAGAAGAAGGAGAAGAAGCGGCGGCGGGGGAAAGAGAAAGAGAGGTTGGTTGGTGGGTTAAGAAATCATTCTTTTTGCGAGAGAAAAAAATATTTTGTGCTAATTAAATGATGATTAGTCTTGTGAGTATTTGTTTGCTGTTTTGTTTTTGTCCTTTTGCATCTCGCTCTTTGCGCTTCTGAAATGGAATGAAATTTATTGGATTTTTTCGAATACGATTTGTTCAATGGACGAAAAGTTGATTCAGATCCATTTGGACCGTGAATGCGTCAAGGCACGGTAAGAATAATACCACTAACAATCTTTTTATTATTATTATTTCGTAAACGTGATAGCAACGTATGAATCACGTGCACCTTTGTAAGTGATGGATTGGGAATGGGGATTTGAAATGAAATGGACGAGAGGAAAATCGATTTTTTTTTTATGGAATTGCTATTGCGGTTGCTTTTCCGTGGGTTTCGGAGAAGGGAAGAGCGTACATACCAGCCTGGTCCGCGTTGGACCAACGAACGAACGACCCTCGTCATGGTCATTGGTCAGGCAGGCTGGAGACAGGAGAAGAGTTCACGTCTTGTTCGATTCGGTCGGTTTGGATTTGATTTGAGCCAGCCACGACGCGTTAAGCATTTCCAACGTGCACGAATGCCAGCCGAAATCCTCTCTCTCTCAAAAAAAAAAAAAGAATGCCAGCCGAAATCCCCCAACGACATCCAAGCGAAATTTTCAACATGGGCTGAAATACTAGGACGTAAGCGAAGCCCGTCTTTTCGTGGAGTCGATAAGTTTCGGCCCATGTTTCAGCCCTCTCGTGGTGATGGGCTGACATCGCAAGGCCGCGTGTTGATGAAAAGGCCCAAACATTGCAAGGCCTCTAGTCAGAGTCCTCGATGGGCCATCCGCCGCCGCCATTGGAGTTTGGAGAGACGAGACGACGAGTCCTCTGAAAGACTGAAATCTAACCGCCAATAAACAGCAAAGGCAAAGCATAGAAGAAGAAGAAGAAGAAGAGATGATGAACTTATCGAGTTCAGAAAGGAGGTGCTACTTGAATAGTTCAGACTTCTTTTATTTCTGCACCCTCCGTCAAGGCGTCAACCATGGTTAAACCTTCAGGTTTAGCTATAACATCGCCATATCTTCACTCCTCACACATGCATCGCAATCATTCCATACTATCCAGATATTCTACGAAAAAATGCCTTTTTTTTTCTAGGAAAGGTAAAAGGTATGAAAATTAATAATTAAATAGCCAATATATCTTAAGTATATACCATAATAAAAAAAAGAAAAATATTTAACGGTAGCTCAACTTAAGTTGATTCAATAAAAGGGTTTTCATGTGTACACTATTGAACTTTTTGTCATGCATATGTAATTGAGACGATAGCTCAAGATCACCCAATATTCGGTCTACCTTGTACTGAAATTTACCACGTGTGATTTTTAGCCCAAAAACGGTGATACAATTAATTAAATGTCTTGACAGCTAGCATAGGAACCACATGATATAAATATTGGGCGGGCCGACAATAATTATTTCTTTTTCTTTTTTATTACGATATACATAAGGGTAAATTGCCACGGCGGCATGGTTAACACTGCTTCCGAGTATCCCGTGATAGTAAAAGATTTCTTGGATGTTCTTTTTTCCTTGCCGTTATCCTTTTTCTGTTTGACATGGATGCGTATTACTCTACTAGTTTCCTACTCCAGTTAAGCTCTATGCTGAGAATCGATAGTGACACCAACGGTCTAAAATCATAGCTCCGCCCCTGTTTGCTCATATGTTTGTTTTCCATGATTGTCCATGCCATTCTCAGCACCATCCTCCATTGACTTGATCGCCATGAATTCATCTCATCTCATCAAGTGATCAAGATATATATCAGCACAGTTGAGTAAAGTTCAGCAGGAAGCATAGCACGTCGTAACAGAGTTCGGCACCCAGCAGTTGTCCCCAAGCAACTAGGATTCATCACATCACATCATATCACATCGCACAATCTAGAACTCAATCATGCCCTGCACCCTATAAATACCCAACACGCGTACCCATTCAGAGTTCAACACTGCAACCACCAACATTCAGAGTTCAGAGCAGAGTGTCTCCCCCCTGCTTTTGTGTGAGGAGATTTGCTGCTGCTCCCATGGCGATCGGACGACGCCTCTGCTGCTTCTCCCTTCTGCTGCTACTCCTCGGATTGGCGTCCGGTGACAAGATTCTCTTCCAGGTGATGAACAATTTCAGTTCTGAACTCTGAATAAATATAAGCGATCAGTTTCAGTTGTGAACAAGCTGTTGATTTGGGTGATGGTGTTTCAGGGTTTCAACTGGGAATCGTGGAGGCAGAGCGGAGGGTGGTACAACCTGCTGATGGGGAAGGTCGACGAACTCGCCGCCGCCGGAGTCACGCACGTCTGGCTGCCGCCGCCGTCGCACTCCGTCTCCACCCAAGGTCTCTTTTCCTCTTGTCTGAAACTCTCTGAATTATTGGAATCCTGGAGACATGGAGACGTGGAGTGGACAACACGCAGCTAGCTAGCCTGACTGATTGCGAAGTGTGGATGATTATTGCTTTGGTTGTTATCTCATTCGCGTAGGAATATGATGTTTCACTGATTTAATTTAGTTGAGAAAAAAATTAGGAAATGGGTGGAGTAGTAGATAGTTTCACACTGCAACAAGAGTTAATCAATCTTGCAAGCAGCATAATCTTTTGGTAATAAAATAAGTCACAAATAAAATAAATAATATTTTCATAATTTTTTGAATAAGACGAATGATTAAACGTTGTAATCAAAAAGTCCAAAACGTCTTTTATTCTAAAATGGAGAGAGTACTTTGAAGTTCAAACCACTTCTTACCGGCATCATAGTATTTTCCCGTCATCCGTAATATCTCTATAACAATCTATAACCTTTTATATTCTTGGACTTTACTTTTAAGAATGACAAAAGCTTTGCCTCGCATTCATACATATTAATATATTATAATAGATCAGTAGTAGCTAATGTTGATGTAAAAACATGGGCGCACAATGTACAGGGTACATGCCTGGGCGGCTATACGACCTGGACGCATCAAGGTACGGCACGGAGGCAGAACTCAAGTCCCTGATCAGCTTGCTCCACAGCAAGGGCATGCAGGCGATCGCCGACGTGGTGATCAACCACCGATGCGCCGACCACAAGGACAGCCGCGGCATCTACTGCATCTTCGAGGGCGGCACAGCAGACGGCCGCCTCGACTGGGGCCCCCACATGATCTGCCGCGACGACACCAAGTTCTCCGACGGCACAGGCAACCTCGACACCGGCGCCGACTTCGCCGCGGCGCCGGACATCGACCACCTCAACTCCGTCGTCCGTCGCGAGCTCACCGACTGGCTCCTCTGGCTCAAATCCGACGTAGGATTCGACGCGTGGCGCCTCGACTTCGTGCAGGGGTACTCACCACCGGTGGCGAAATTCTTCATCGACGGGACATCGCCGGTGAGCTTGGCCGTGGCGGAGCTGTGGGATTCCATGGCGTACGGCGGCGACGGGAAGCCGGAGTACGACCAGGATTCGCATCGGCAGAAGTTGGTGGATTGGGTGGATGGTGTGGGAGGGATGGAATCGGCGGGGATGGTGTTTGATTTCACAACGAAGGGGATTCTGAATGCGGCGGTGGAAGGGGAATTGTGGCGGCTGATTGATCGGCAGGGGAAGGCTCCTGGGGTGATTGGGTGGTGGCCGGCGAAGGCTGTTACTTTCGTTGATAACCATGATACCGGCTCGACGCAGGCCATGTGGCCGTTCCCATCTGACAAGGTCATGCAGGGATATGCATACATCCTCACACACCCCGGCACACCATGCATAGTGAGTACTCTATCCGTTTCGGATTATAAGTCGTTTTGATCAAAGTTTAGACTCAAATTGTTTTGATTCTGATTGTATTTATAGAGAAAAGTAGTAACATTTTAATTAACACAAGATAAATATCCCCCGCAAAAAAAAACACAAGCTAAATATAATATAAAATATATTTAATTATAGATTTAATGAAACTAATTTGGTGTTATATATAATAGTAATATGGAAGAACTGTCATACACCGGCTTTTGCTATCAATTTATGGTATAAGTAAAATCCGCAAAAACTATTTACATTTCGAGCTTCGCTCCGGTGCTACCTACTGGCAGTATAAAACAATATGGGCGTAGATGTATAAACTTTTTTCGGTAGAAATTTGGAGGGTTTGATCATCTAAGGGAAAAAAAGCCGTGGAGGGGTAAAACTGTAATTTTGCATCTCCATCCGAGTGATGCCTCCACCGGAATTAATACGCCTCCACCGTCGCCATCAACGCTGAATCGCGGCCAAACGATCCACCGTTCATTTCGATGGAATAAAGTCGATCGGATCCGGTGTCTTCTATTGTTTCATGAAGGAGATCGAAAACCCCTATTCACTAATTAGTAAATGACTAATATGTCATTTCAAATGATCGATTTATATAATTTCTACTGGCAGAGTACCAGAGCATTCCTCTTTACCGCAAAACTATAAAATTACAAGACTATATATAGATCTTCAAGTTAAATCCCTATACCGTCCATTCCAGTAGAGTTATGAATACTAAATTTTTGTATAAAACCGTTGCTTTGCTAGATTTAACGATCTGTCTTAAATCTTTAAATACGCAGTGTTGCGAAAACTGACCAAACTATTTGAACTGAAATTAACTCTTTTATTATTTACCGCCGCCTAACGGTCACCTAAATTTGCACAAGTAATGTAGTATCTGACTGATTAAAAACTTGCATAATGTAAATTGTATATTTGTAGTTCTACGACCATTTCTTCGACTGGGGTTACAAGGACCAGATCACGGCGCTGGTGGCGGTGAGGCAGCGGAACGGCATCACGGCGACGAGCTCGCTGAAGATCATGCTGCACGACGCCGACGCCTACGTTGCCGAGATCGACGGCAAGGTGTTGATGAAGATCGGTTCCCGCTACGACGTCTCCAGGATCATCCCGGCCGGATTCCAGCTCGCCGCACATGGCAACGACTACGCCGTATGGGAGAAGACCACCGCCGCCGCCGACGACGACGACGACGAGGCAGCACTGCTGCTGAGCTGAACTCGATCGGTCGCAGTTCAACGGCTCATCAATGTATGGTTGATTATTGGTGCATATTGTACAAGTACAACCTCTTGTGATTTGCTTCTGCTGTGTACATATTATATTCATACGCATGATTAATCATATATAAATACTACTTCCTTTTTTAAAATAATATTTGTTGTGGCTACCTGTTTTTGTGGTTCAACGAGAAGTTAACTCAGTAATTTGTGTTGGTACTATCATGTAGTCCATATGGAAACCTAGAAGCGCAACACACGTCACTAATTAACTTCTACGAATTAAATTGTCACTACTTGGTCCTTTTTTCAGAGAATAAAAGTTGGATATAGAACAAGTTTTTGTGATAATGAAAAACAAGTAAACATTGCCTCTATAAATGTTGGTATATCTGTAGTTCAAACTGCTTGTGTGATGTTTATCTATTATAGCTAGCTCATGTTTTGTAACATGTGATGATTTCTGTTACTTGTGTGTTGAACGTCGCTTATGTTTCCTAGCTAGGTTTTCAATTAGTACGAAGACTGGTCAGTTCCACAATACTCTACCACCGTGCAATTTATAATTTTTGGTAAATACTTCCATTTGATGTGCTTGAAGATTGTATGCGAATGACATAGGATTTAACCTTCACAAACATGGGTAGTTCTTATCCAAGCCTGAGGTGATCTTAGATGTCTGCCTTGGATCCTTGCCTCTGTTCTTCATTGATGTTTAACTCTGGTATGTGCCCATAATTTGTAAATTAATGTTGAAACTAATGTTTGAGTGTTTCATGTCTGATCGCATTTCTCCGATGAAGTGGCTTTCCCATTCATCACTCTAACACTATCTTGCTCACACATTATCAAAGCCTTAATCTTAGTGTTTTCTGTTACTGATTGGTGTACTATGCCAGATCAAGGTCTTATAATTTGTTGATTAATGATTCATCCGTCAACTACCTCTGTTTCATAATAAGGGTTTTGACTTTTTCATCTTATGAGCAAGCTCCATTCAGTGTCGCTATAAGTTTATAAATCACATCAATTTGGTGGTAGAACACAAGATTGCACACAAATGTCACCATGAATAGGCCCAAGATGCTCATAAGACGAAACTTGCGAATGCGTCAGGTGCTGGAGGCAGTAGCCAGTAGGCATGCTCAACTCTTGTGACACAGCCCACACAGGTCCAAGCAAATTCATCCGTGGCCGCAAATCCGCAACGGCGACTTGACGTTATTCTCAGAAGTATAGCCTCAAGCAGGCAGTATTGTTTGTTACACATTACATCATATACATTGCTGGAAGGAACCCACCAAAATGAATTCATTGAAATAGCGGGAGAGGGCTAGGGAGAAAAAAAAACATGATACGAAGGAACCAAACAGCTAGCGGAATAGTGAAACTTGGCCTCCATATAACTGTCTACAGAGTACAGAGCCTATCTATGCGAGCCAGGTGTTTCAGGAAGTAATGGATTAGGCACTCCCCCGTATGTCTACTCCGCTCCAGGATTTAAAAAGAACCAGTTCCAGGTTTTACTTGGGACGTTTACCGTAAGGATACATGATATCATCCACGGTGTCTTTAATGTAGGCCCCAACTTTATTTACGTTTCTTGCTACACCATTAGCCACAAGTCCAGCATTCCTTTGAAATCTGCAGGTTCGTCGGGGAATTTGTCATCCATTAAACTTTGATGCAGATTTTAAGGGATCTAAATAGAATCTAGAACAAAAGGAGGGGCTCACTTGGTTAAGAAATCATCTCCTCTGTGTCCAGGCTTAGATCGCCGTGGTTGGGGTCCTTTGGGAGCTGCAGTGTTATCAAGACCAAGTTAAATTTCAAGAATAGAAATGAAATACTTTACTCATGATTAATGAGACATTGGTCAGACATGTCTGGGGGCTAGGGAACATTTTTACACAATCATGATTAAAAAAACATTGTGATACCATGTAAAGTATATGTTGCTCACAAAAGGTCAACAATTAAGGAAAAAATTGGTCTTTCATGATAACATTTGGTGGGTTCAATTTTATCTAAACCAACTAGATATGTCCTAATTCACAACAGGCAAAGCTCATTAGATGGTGCACAATAGCCATTCCACAGACAATTAACTTTGCTAGAAAAAAATGTGCCAACAATTAGCCTATTGTGGTAGGATTCATGTTGCTTGACGACTACTTTTCTACATGCTAGTCAAGCAATAAAAATAAAATATCCTCCTTACCTTCCTTTTTATTGTGAACTGAAGCTTGATTGGTTGAATTTCTTCTATCAGCCAATAGCTGCATGGACATTTTCAATGAAAAATGATCAGGGGGAACACAAAACAAAAGGAGAATGGAATAGCATGGGCAGCATCTGTTTCTACTGTGGATGTTGGTAAAAAAGAGGGCATAGGTCAATTTTGTAAGCAGAATAAGAGAAGTAAGTTACCATGAAGTCTAGCCATTTCTACATACTACAGACCTAAGTTAGCATGCCGATACTTTTCTCATCATGTATGAATCACTGAATCATCACAACAATTTTTATGGTAGGAACTGTTTCATAACTGCTTACTCTGCACACCATGTCATACTAACATGCTCCAACATGTGAACTGACAATCCAGATCAATACTTCAATAGCACGGTTAAGTGGGAAATACCTCAATTCCAACACAAAAAGGTAGTTGTGCTTGCATGTTGTCTTTCCCTTTTGAACTCTCCTTGTCATCCGTGTACATGGAATAACCAACGCATGCATATTTGAAGTTGGAGAAGTCACGGCCTTCCTGGATAGCCTCCATTTCAATCTCTCCAACCATGCGATCAGGCACTATTACGGGACATACAGGACAGTCAGCCAACCATTGAAAAGAAGGAAACATTTCATATTGACATTTCAACAAACCACAAAATCGGGTAAACAATTAAGCATGTGTTTGGAGAACCAACACATCCGGAGTAAATGACAGAAACATTTCAAGTCGATAGCAGAGAGTTATGGACGCAGTGTGTGTGATGGCATGAATCACTGTCCAGATCTGCTGCTATTAGGCATTAGCGATAGCAGTGGCATGATAACTACACTAGCAACATATAAGTATAACAGGATGGGAATACCGATCATGCGCAGTGTGGTAAGTAACTAAGTATATCAACCATAGTTACTACCAAAAGTTACAGTCAACAATACTACACCAATTCCCCATTGTTAGTGCGTGGATGCTTGCATCGTAACATCGAGCGGACACTAAAAAGCTCTCAAATTGGTGCAAAATAAGGTCAACTCAGAGGACGCGGCTGAATCAGCAGCAGAGGCCTGAAGAAATGGACCGATACCTTTGGGGATGGCGCGGGTGATGCCGGCGCAGATTGGGCCGCGCTCGCGAGACCTGAGCACCGACGAGTAGAAGAGGCAACCTTTGCAGGACTTCCCCTTCACCGCTCCGCCCCCTGCTCCTGCCGCCACCGGAGGCGGCGGCGGCGGGGGCCGCGCGGCTGCACCCCCCGCCTCGC
>CM002484.1:20402179-20551866 GCA_000325765.3 Leersia perrieri
TGGATCGGCCGCCGGCGGCGGCGGCGGCGGCGGAGTGGGGAGGAGTGGCCTTCTTCGCCTCTTGCCTGGCTATACTTGCTTCTGTTTATTTACCATTTCACCCTCGGAAGAGGGACTCAAACGTCAAACCTTGTCCAGAAACTGCCCGACAGTTGAGCCGTGTTTCTCTTGTGAAGTTCATTTTTTTTTCCTTTTCCTACCTTTTGTTTTTACAATTTTGGGACGTTTTGTATTGTTTTGTCTCCTTCCACATTTTGTTTTAGGGCAGAGCTTTGAGCAACAGTTACTCTAATATGATATCTTTTTGGCGTAAAATTAATGTCATTATTTTCGTATCAAATGAAATCAAATGGAGCAACCGGTGGTCAAAGTCTTTGGCTCTCATCGTATTGCAAGTCGTAGCAAAAAAAAAAGCTTAATTTTTAAAATTAATATGAGAGTTTTATCTATAAATTATTTTTTGTTGCTTCATTTATATGGCTACAACTTACTATTAGAATTAGTGAAACGATTACACCCTTTGTTCTAACAAAACAAAATAAGAATTCTGCATCAACTGTTATATCGGTTTATGGGGCAGGGCAGCTTTTGAATAACTTATAAAATTATAATCATTAAGTTCTGATTTTTGTGGATCATTTGTTAGCTGACAAGTGGTACAGATACATGGGCACGGATGAATAACTGAAATCAACCGTAAGAAACCATCTCTTTGCCAATCATATACCAGACAAACGATGAGGTAAAATAAACATGCAGTACATCTTATCTGAATTCTTGTTTCAACAAATAAATATCATATATGTACAAAACGTAAGATGGCATGATACAATTAATTTCTGTACAATGAGTTGTATCTACAGAATGAATACAAGTTAGTGATGCTTATCCATGCTGAGCACTGCGGCTGCATTCCACGGCCAGAACTAAGCACTGTCAATGAGTTACAAAGAATTAGCCTCAAAGTCACAACAAAAGGCAGTTTTCAATCAAGCAAAAAAAAGACTAAATACCTTTCATAGAGTCCCATTTGGTGGTTTAGCAGCATTGTTCAACCAGTAATGCAGGTGCAGCTAGGATTTACATCACCATCAGCTGTTAGCACTGTCAAGATTGAAATTGTCCCGTTTGACTGTTAGCCAGTGTTACAGATTCGCATACCATATGCAACAAGTACAAATACATACCTTATGATTGGAAGAGGGTGACAGTTGCAATATAGCCATTTTTCATCACCTGTTAATCAGCGAAGGCAGAAGAAACAGTGTCACTTCTGAGTTATGACAGTACAGTTTGCACAGGGAAAAATTCTGTTCATATGCGATTAATTAAAATCCACCTCAAAAGAAATATTCTGATATCCATAGACAAAAGTTGACCCGAATGGATTATTCATGGAGCCTTGCGTCTGGATTGCTGCTCGACCACAATCACCAAGGATCTCCTAATAGAACCAAAATAGAGAGGTTTGTTAACATAAGGCAATGAAAAAGAAACAGACAACCATAACAAAAAAAAAGATGCTGTGACTCAAAACATAGCTACATTTACATCCGCTATAAACGCTGGGGATGATGTTTATTTGATATCTCATGACATAACTAGCAAGTTAAAAAGTCATAAAAGAGAGTTGCAACAGAAGGGGCACAAAATGTTGTGATTAAATAAATGCTAATTGAAAGAAAAATTAAGCTTTAGAACAACATAGGGGAGCACCCAGAACTATCTGAATAAAGACGACAATGAGTATCTTGGCAGTGCAAAAATCATGTCAACCACCACACCTTAACTTGCTCCCACTTTGTGCGAGGAGTTATGCAATTCTTGGGGATACTACCAGGCTGATCTGTCCCTTCAGCTGATCAAGACATAATTAATTGGATGTATGTTATTCCTTCACAACAAACTAATTCTACAGCAAGTAGTTCATACCTTCAGCATCAGAGATAACAAAATTGCATTTCATATATGAATTAAAATCTGAATGGCCGGGGAAGTTTGTGTGTAAAACAAACTTCTTTATCCTATGTGTCTGCAAAGAGAAAAACGGAGAGCAAGGTCAGCATGCATTATGAGCCTCTAAAAAAACATGCCCTTTTAACTGCACTACTACAGAAATCCTTAGTAGCAGAATATGTTCTGTACCTGCCCATCAAATAAGATATCGATACCACGAGAGAAGTAGTTGTAGAAGTAGTCCCCGCACAGAGTAGTCCGAGGGCGGGGGTCTGATGCTGAATGTATTACCATCTGGTCCACCTAAAAGATGGTAGAGCACAATATGGTTTTATATTGAACTTTGGAAAAAAAAATACAGCACAAAGCCACATACCAACAAAGGTATTGCATTATCTCTGAGTAGAGAAAATGTATGCCTATAAAAGCAGGGTCCAAAATTCCAAATAATACAGCTACGTAACCAGCCAATGAATGGTCAAACAGCTCTTCAAACCACATAAAGGTGATGCTACATTATTTTGTTACAACCTCCGAAAGTAATATGCAAGAATCAAGAAAAAAAACACGTTTTTTTAATCAACCATGACATTTGGCATGCTTCAGTGGAGCAGATTTTTTGGATTGTTAAGGTTGATTTCAGCATATTGTCTTCCCCTAACAATTCCATGTTGTGTGAAAATGGATTTGCTCTGAGATATTTTGGTATACATATTTCATTGCTTGTCTGCCCATGATTATTCATGGCATGGCACAGCATAGCATAGTCATACCACTCTTTTATGAAAATGAACTCTGCCTTCTATAGCATACTCAGATGTTAACAGGAGTTTAGAGCTTGATTTGATTTTCATATCACCAGCTCAGTATAGGATAAATGTGGAAGTTTAAATACATGAACAATTTTATTAAAATACTCTCTCTGTCCCTAAATATAAGCATATCTAGCTATGCACCTGGAAAAGTACTTATCCAATTGTTTTCTCATGCACAGCATACTCAAATTTAGAGCATATCATGTGTGATAATTGAACAAATAGCGGTTGAAAGATTTACACGTCAAAAAACTTGTACGGGAATCCCTATTGCAATGTTTCAATAATATAGACTAATCACAGACCTGCTTCTGGTGGATGCCACATGGACGACCCAACTCAGTCCACACATCCTGCCAGAGAAACCAAATCAGGAAATAAATCAGACCATCGCATCAAAGAAGAAGAAAAGGAAGGAAGATGGTGTAATTTTCTACCTGTGGTGATGCACCGAAAGGAATACGTTGGCCCCCAATCGTGAACAGAAGCTCTTCGCCAAGCTGGAAACATGAGAAAACTATAATAAAACAGTTGCTCCAGTGATAAGTCAAAATATCCTTTTTTTAGGAATGCCAAAAGGTTAGATGAAGATTCATTTCTTCCTCATACACACAAAAACTGCCTAATGATTATATATTGCGTAGTAGTGACAGCCATTCAGTAGTAAAAACTTTATTCTTATATGTTCTTTATGTAAGTGCATTTGCTTTTTGAAAAAAAAAAGGTTCCGGGATAATAGCTGAAGGGTTCTGAAATATATACATCTCATTGATTTCTATACAATTACTAAGGCTGAAAATATCATCAATATAATATGCAATGTACCTTTGCATGCACTTCCTCCATATACAGGCTGCCTGCAGGTAATGCAGGAACAATTGCTTTATCCATCAAGGATCCAACCCCAACCTTGCTATCCGTTGAGCTGTCATATATACAAACCCGACAAGTAACAGGGGTTGTTCCATCAGGAAATTCCAGAGGCAAATCTGCCACTGCCAAAAATCTAGGGAGCTTAGCTGAGATTCTGTGAAATATAGGAATACAGTACAGCTGAACATGAATAATTAAATGTGGGAATTTAGCAGCAGCATACCTTCTCCATTGGTAAATAAGTTTGTATATTGGCTAGGGATAGGGAATGCAAACGATAAACCCTACAAGGGCATGCAAGTAAGATGGATAGCCAACTGATCGTGAAAAGAAAATTGGATAGCCAACTGATCGTGAAAAGAAAAGATGAGACAAAAAATGTGAACAAAGGAAACAAGACAGGCTTTTTGATGACATACTGGATAGAAGAGTGTATAAATGCCCCTCTCTTTGTCATATATACCAGGGAAAGTAGGTCCAAATAATCCATAAACAGCCACAAAAGTGGCTAATGTTGATGGACCGCTGAAGAGGAGAAAAGAAGCAAATGAATAATAAAGCACAGAGACTTGGTTGAATGGACAAGGTGATTCAGTGAAATGACTCCAAATATTGGCTCAACAAAAGACGAGCTTCTTACCCAATTAAAGACTTTGCATATCGCAATTGCAGTCTTTTAACATCATAAATCTCAATAAGACGGAGCCTCTGCAAGGGGAGAAATGATCTTTATCGTTTGCTTAAGTATGCTGAATAGATTTCACCAATCATAACTTCAGGAGTACCACACTGTTTTTGCGCTAAACTAGACATTTTCAGATTAATGACTTATCCACCTTCTAAGGGCCTACATTACACTTTGTATTTATTTAGAACGCATAAGTCGCTTCAAGTCCAATTTGATCACATAAGATATGCACTACTATAGTATTCCATATTCAAAAAAAACATTTTTTATTGAACTATTAGATACAAATTGGTCCAATGATGCTTAAGATATAACTCAGATCACCAGGGAAATCAAAGCACATGTTTTTACCACACAAAATTACCTGGGACCAAGGATCGAAGCGCAGGTGGAACCCATGGTCTGGAAAGCTTATGACAAAATCCAGCTTTAGAGGCTCCTGAAGCCACAGAACCAACAGCAACAATCAGTCGAGCTACCTAACTGGGACTTTTGGTAGTAGCAAACAAAGCCAAGCACAATCACGAACCTCATCGAAGTACTTCACGTGCACAACGTCGTAGAGGTTGGGCTGGCTCTCTATTTGCGCGAACGCGTCGGAAATCGGCATCCCTGCATCAATCGCGAGCTCCCACGTAAGGCGAATTTCACCAACCAAAAAATGGCGATTGCTTAATGGAGCAAGCAAGCAAGCAATCGACGACGACCTCGCCGATCCCAACCGAGGAGGTGGGTGGATTAGGGTTAGAGCTCACCGAGGGTGAAGGGGCCAACTCCGTTGCCGGGGCGGAGGTCGAGGGTGATCGCCCCCATGGCCATGCCCTCGCATCGCCGCCTCACCGGCACCGTCGCTGGGGACGGCGACCCGACCGCCGCCGCCGCCGCCGCCGCACCGCCGCCGCCGACCATCGCCGGCGATCTGTGCGCCTGCATCGCTGGGCCCCACCCCTCCTCCTCTCCTCTCGGCGAATGGATTATTCCTTCCTCTCCTCTCTCGATTCGATTCGATTCGCGTGGGATTGCGTCTACTCCTCCCTCTTCGATTGAAGACGACGACGAGTGGTTTGGCTTAACGAGAAACTACCGGGGGGAGTTGGGTCACACTGACGAGTGGGTCCACGTGGTGTAAATAGGAGTAGGGCCCAGTTGGCAGTGAGAGAGTAGTAGTGTAGCTTCGCCGGCTTTGCCTTTGCCCCCTTCCGACGGTTTCGTGAGGAGGAAGAGTAGCGCCGCCCCGCCATAGGTAGGTAGGCGTCGTGGATAGCGTACCAACCGTTGGATCAACTCCTTCGAAGTGTCGCAACCGTTGGATTCAAAATGAACACGTGTGCGCATTTTTTTTTTCAAGGCCCTTTTGCGATACGGAAATTTCAGGATAGTTTCAAATGAATTGCTGACAGCCAAATGCAACGGGTTGGATCAATCCAGGGCAATCGGTTTATGCTTTTAACTGAAAGATAAACGATGCGGAGCGTTATTGTGAAAAAGGCAGTACCACTTGACAGCAAACGGTTTATGTAACAATGCACTAGCTGATGAAAAGCGAAACAAGGGGGTGAAAGACCAGTAGCTTCATTCTTATTGATCATACAACATAACAGGTCGATTGCACGTTATCAACTGGAAAATGGAAAGTAAGTTTTCTGCACCCTGGAAAGTAAGTCCCGGATGCAGGACTCTTGTTTATCAGTCCTCCTTTCCATAGTTGTAGACAATCTCAATCTGCAGGAGTCACATGATCAAGTTAAAACAGAATGCAACACTTCGATGAACAAAACACACAATCAAAGGTACACAATGTGACAGCGGCAAAACCAGAACAAGTAACTTGACTCAAAATACAATTTATGGCAGCAAACAGCCCTTGCTCCTACAATCAATAGCAAACTGTAAAAATTTCTTCTTGCAGTGTGCATCAGAGTCCACTAAAATTGCATACTTCCTCTATTCACAAATGTTTGTCGCTTTCGACTGACACAGATACCATAGAAATTATGGTTTGGATACAAGCGGTACCATGCGAGCAAAAAATGAGGTAGTAAAGCAGATGGTAACAGGTACAGCTAAGGAAGAAACTGCAGCACCAAAACCGGAACAAGAAACTTAACAAAAGATGTAGTTTGTGCCAGTTAACTCTTTATTAATCAGTGTGTAGTCACACATCTAAAAGCTTAAAGTAAGATTTAGAAGAGAGAGGTAATGCATTTTGAATGGCAGAGATATACTCCAGTATGGACTACTGTTCAGTTTATGGTGACCTAAATCTACACGGCATGATTTTTTTACACATTTAGAATATAAATCTCCAAGGACAACATTATATATGACGAGCACCACAGCAATTTCAAGAACAGACAAGCAAATATACTGTATGGAGAAAGGGAGTTGCTATGATATGATGGGAAAAAAAAAAACTAAATGTATGTTCTTACCCCTTGAGGTGGAGGAGGGTTCCTTGTGAATTTACTGCCACCAGGAGCCCATGGAACTGCAGAGATTTGAACAATCATATAAGATACACAACCTCACAGCCAGGAGCATCACAACATTCCAAAACCAGTATTGTATTGCAAAGAGTGATTAAAGGATCACTAGGTACATCACACATTAGTAGTTCATTATTTCCTTGGAAGCAGTATGATCATTAGGCATCTAGAGTAGTGAACATGGAAAATCTAAATGTGTTGTCTTTTTCACTTTACTTTAGGCACATTGTTTACATATAGTGAAGTTAAAATGTGTACGTATGAATTTCAGATAATGTTATTTTGCATGCAGTGAACTATATGGTATTATTGAATACTCTGTTTTCATCAAATAACCAAGTGTTGATAGAAACTGACATCAACCAGAAAGCAGGATTGCTTCAATCATAAATTGCTCATTTGTAATTTTTATCTTTTTACTGTTCCTTTTGTAATTATTAACTTTAAAAAAATGTAATATACCATAGGGCCTCCCCAACTGCTTCTCGTTCAAAAAAAAAAAAACATGACCATCTTATGCAAAGATGAATACCTAAGAGATACAGACATTTCTAGTTTAAGATAAGTTTACGCTCTACAGCAAAGGTGGATACTAAGTCATTGTAAAATTCACTTATCAGCTCACCAGTTACCACAACAGTACATTGATTTGCAAATTAGCAACACATCTCAGAAACAATAACATCAACCTTAAGTCCCCAAGCAAGTTTGGGTAGGCAAAAACAACTATATGAACTGAATGATGATTTGCAGCATTGGTTTGTTAAAGATAATTTCTACTCCAGGTATTTTATTGGAGCAAATCAGTATAACACAGGATTCTAAGCTCAGTACTAGGAGTTCTGAAGCCTTAGACTATCAACCGCCTAATCAAATAGAGACACTACCATCCTACAGACTTAACACGAGATAGCCATCCACAAACAGTAGTTGCATTAGTAAAAGCAAAATGCCCAATCATTTCAGAGCTTACCAATGTAGGGATCGGGATGCTGGAAATTCCTGTACTGCGCCTCCGCATCATCAATAAGCCTATCGATCACGTCCAGGTTATCCTGCAATTTCCCCCACCAAATCCAAACGCACCCACAAAAAAACAAAAAAAAATCATAAAATCCTGTCCGCGAGTTCATTTCTCAACGCAACAAACAGAACGAGATGCAGAAGCAGAAAGGGAACGGGGGCGTTACCACATCTCTATTGGCCTCGAACTTGTCCCTGAGATCCGACGCCTGCAAGGGGGAAGGAACACGAGTTCAGATCCACACGAGCGGGGGAGAGATCGAGAAAAGGGGGAGAGGCGACGGACGTCCTGGTAGAAGAGGTGGCGGTGGACGGCCCAGTTGAGGGTGTCCTTGAGGGCGCGGCGGTAGAGCAGCCGCACCCTCTCCTTCTGCGCCGCCCGCCTCGCCAGGTACCCCGCCGTCGTCGCCATCGCCGCCGCCGCTCTCCTCTTCGCTGGTGGTGTGGGGGGGATTCGGATCGGGGAGGAAGGAGGAGGAGACCCAGTCGACGAGTTGGCTGTTGGCCCAGGTGGAAGTGGGTGGGTGGGTGGATTAGCCTAGCAAGGCCTTGATGGGCTGGGCCTTTTTGGAGTTGTGGTCTGGTCCAAAATTTGAGGCCTTGATGGGGATGGGCCTTTTGGTGTAATGGTCTGGGCCAAATCGTCTTCCTCTCTACCTTGCTGCCGGGCCTTCTCCTCCCTCCCCCAAAACCCTAGACGCTGTGAAGCGACTCGAGCTGTGACTGTGAGGGTTACCTGATGAATCTGGACAATGCGACTTCAAGGTTTGCAAGCTTATTGAGGAAGAGTTTGTAGGAGACAACTCATGGAGAAATTAAGGGCTGTGTTCGGTGGCCTTATATGTTGCAGTTGTAGCGCACTAGCGCTGCCGCTGTATGCAGCCAAGTTAGCATTGTACACGTATACTGCTGCTTGAAAAACGGCTGACGATTAGGGCCAAGGATGGCGAAGATGAGTTCTCTTTTTTCTTTTTTTTGGCCGGGTCGGCCGGAAGGAGACCGACCTGATTTTATTAAGAAAGAAGTGATGGTGATACAAAGTTACAAATCGACTTTATACAGTCGATGGCCTCATTCGAGTAAAACCGGATGAGGCTAACTCTGCAAATTACAACACAAAGGCATTCAGTTTTCGGTCAGGGGCTTCCAGAACCCTGCATCCTTCCACACTACCATCTCTTCTCTAATCTCCTCAAAGATGTTGTTAGCTGTCGAGAACTTGTTGTTGAACACTCTGTTATTTCGTTCTTTCCGGATCAGCCATGATGTTAACATCACTGCCGCGTCGAATTTTTTACTGTAGCTTGTCTGACAACTCCTTCTCGCCCAGCCACCAAGCTGCTATGTCACCATTTGTTTCATCAGGCAAGCTAAAGTTCGGATTCATCCAGTTCCTCATTCTCTGCCACAATTGATTCGTGAATCTGCATCTCAAGAAAAGGTGTTCGCATGTTTCATCTAAACTTGTACACAACGAACACATTGGGTCATTCTGTATTCCCCTCAGCTGCAAATTATCAGCCGTGAGGCATCTTTCCTTTTCTACTAACCACATGAATTACTTAATGAGGGCACTTTTGAGTTCCAAATCAACTCAGCGGCTGCTTCTCTCGTCCTGGTTAGGAAGAAGAAACTGTACGCTGACCCTGCCGAGTAGTGACCATGTTCGGTTAACTTCCAGATTGCTAAATCAGATACACCTTCTTTCAGTTGTACATCTTGTAAAAAATCCCATAGGAGCAGGTATTCTTCCATTGTCTGAACTAAAAGACTTCCTCTAATGCTTCTGACCCAGCTCCTGTCTAGCAAAGCGTGTTGCACACTGATCTTTTTCCTGGACACAAAAGAAGAAAGGATAGGGCAAAAAGAGAGTATACTTTCTTGGGGCAGCCAACTGTCAACCCAAAAATTGATCTGTCTTCCATCTCCAACTTCAAACTTGATCAAAGCATTTGCAAATTGTTCTAGCTATGGTTCCTGATTCCAAACTTTCGTCCAAGGTCTGTTGTTTTGTTCAGTTTTTAGGAAGGACCATCTTAGCCTCAAGGCTTGACCAAGAAGATCGTTTTTAATTCCTAAGCCTCCACATTCCTTTGGTACACAAACATCATCCAAAGCCACTAGGCACTGTCCTCCATTGACCTCCTGTTGTCCCTTCTAAAGAAAAGCCCTACATTTCTTGTTGATCTCCTCCACTGCCCATCTTGGCAATTCAATTACTGAAAGGAAATGGACTGGCAGGGCTTGCATCACAGATTTGATAAGGCATAGCCTGCCATCTGGAGAGAGCATCTTGGGTATCCAACCGGCAACCTTTTTAGAGAGTTTGTCCAGCATTGGTTGAATTTCAGGTTTAGTTGGCTTCCTGAGTGAAAGAGAATACCCCAAGTAAGGGATTGGTGGGTTTTGGATAGGACTGTCAAAAAAGCTCGAGACTCGCAAGTTGCTCGAGCTTGACTCGTCTTAGGCTCGGTTCGAGCTCGATTCGAATTCCAAATGAGCCAAGCTCGAGCTTACAGTAAAACTCGCAAGCCTCACCGAGTCGAGCTCGAATGGCTCAACGAGCTCACCTGCTCACGATCTAGCAGCACACATGCATGTGATGTTGCTAACTTATAGCATGCCCACACCTGTCTTTACACCGGCTACATATGCAGTCTCCATCAGACCATTACCCTTTTTCTTCCCATAATTAATCCTGCAATGTACTAGTAGGAGTACAGTAGTACTAGTACTACTCCTACTTCAGTCAAGCAAGCTCTGACATGGCCTACCGCCTGAGTACTAGTCACGCACAGCTGCAGCGCACACAAACTCTCAAGCTCGAGAAAAGCTCGAAGCTCGAACGAGCCGAGTCCGAGCTCAGCTTGCAGCTTGAGGCCTGACGAGGCTCGACTCGAGCTCGGCTCGAGTCTGTCACGAGCTCGAACCTAGACAGGTAGGCTCGCTTGAGCTCGGCTCGTTGACAACCCTAGTTTTGGACCTTGCATCCTAGGATCTTCTGTAAATCCTCCCAGTCATCTTGCATTCCTCGAATTGGTGTCATAGTACTCTTACTAAGATTTGTGTACCTGACCAAATAGATTTAGCAACTCAGAGATAACCAGCACTTCCTCCACTCTTTGGCTGCAGAAAATAACAACATCGTCTGCATATAGGGAGATTGGTGGGATCAGTTTCTGAAGGAGGCCTTTCTGTGTCAGCTCTGCTAATGATAGAGTAAAGAACATCCATCACCAAAACAAACAACAGAGGGGACAACGGGTCAACCTGTCTAAGACCTCTAGCTAGTTTGAAAGGTTCAGTCTGTGCATCATTGATCAGAACAGTAGTTTCTGCAGAGAATAACAAGCTAGAGATCCATCTTCTCCAGGTTTCTCCAAAGCCTCTGTATTTTAGCATGTTCAGGAGGAAGGACCAGTCAACAGTGTCAAAGGCCTTTGTAAGGTCGATCTTCAAAAGTAACATTCTCTTCTTTTGTTGATGAAATCTTCTTGTTAGACCCTTCAGACAGAATTTAAGAATAGTGGGGAAAGTAAGGAATGCTCGCGTTTTCAATCAAAGTTTCGCACCGTTCCTTAATTGTTTGATGATATTAAATAGGAGGTAGCTCTTTGGAGGGCTAATGGTGTGTTCAAAACAGATTGTGAGTAATCATCATGAGGTGAATTTAAGTATTAGGGCCCCTTTTTTATTCTTTTTCCGTGTGTTTGTCACTGTGACAAATGCACTTTAACTTCGTGTCGATGTAAAAGTTTATAAATTTGTTACCCAAGACCCCAAGTTTCAATGCAATTTGGCCGCTACTCTTTTAAATATTGGAGACACCGCGCACACGATATTTTACATACAAACTTTGTGAGACTAAACAGCTCGCAGCCTATGTGCAAACGGAAGACAATATTGTGTGGGACCAAACTTATGTTAAGAATGAGGGCAAAATTGTCCTTTCCCATATGTGTGTAGAAATATATATTGCCCTTTGGGCTAAGTCAATCATATATACAGTAAAATCCCCAAATCATTTTCTTTATAACAACTTATACCTGTTAGCAAACGTTAGATCGTAATTAGATAGTATGTGTAGCATTGCTCATAGAATATATTTGAGAGTACACATTCGGGGAATTTTTTGAGAAATATTTTTTTTTATGAAAAATTGTAAAAATAGAAGGCTGCAGGGGAAAATTGCAGAAATAGGTGCCTATCGTCAAACACTGTGGCGGTAGGGCACCTACCTTCACGGGGTTTGGAGGTAGGTTCCCTACCGCCACGGGGTTTGGCGGTAGGTGCGGATGCATCTGTAATTTTCCCCCGCAGCCTTCTATTTTGGGTCAAAAATGTCACATCAATGTTTGGACACACATATGACGTATTAAACGTAGACTAATAACAAAACAAATTACATATTCTGACTGTGCACTGCGAGATGAATCTTTTGAGCCTAATTACGTCATGATTAGCCATAAGTGTTACAGTAACCAACATATGCTAATGATGGATTAATTATGTCAAAAGATTCGTCTCGCAGTATATAGTCGGAATATGTAATTTGTTTTGTTATTAGTCTACGTTTAATACGTCATGTGTGTCCAAATATTGATGTGACATTTTTGACCTAAAATTTTTTGGATCTAAACGCAGCCTGGGAAGGGCAGATGCCTCCGCACCTATCGCCAAACCCCGTGGCGGTAGGGCACCTACCTCCAAACCCCGTGGAGGTAGGTGCCCTATCGCCACGGGGTTTGGCGGTAGGCACCTATTTCTGTGATATTCCCCCGTCGACTTCTATTTTTGCAATTTTTCATAAAAATAATATTATTTCTCAAAAAAGTTCCACAATCAGGAAGGATATTCAGAGAGTAAACTCTTCATGTGCAAATTAACGCAAGCATGTTTCAACAACTTTAACCTTTGATGCTAAATAATCCATCACACGTTATCTAAAAAAATAATCCATCGCAGGTCCAGCAAACAAATCAATAAGACATGCTATGCAAACAAATCAGATAGTAGCTGTTTTCTACTGAGGCCTTGTTTAGATTCCAAAAAAGTTGATAAAAAACGTCACATCAAATATTTGGACACATGCATGGAGCATTAAGTATGGACGAAAAAAAACAATTGCACAGTTTGTATATAAATCATGAGATGAATTGTCAGGGTTACATATAAGAGATACCCAATAGTACTTGACTAAGAATCGGCTGGGCCCACCATCTACCATGCCTTATACGGAATCATACCTCATACATAAAAGGAGTTCTGAATGAGAAAGGAGAATAAGAGTTCTATATGGCAACTATAGGACAACTCGGATAGTATTCATATTGGTCTTCCTAATCCTACTTGAACAAAGAGACATCTATGGGTATAAATATAAGACCCCCTAGGGGGAGAAGGGGATCGAGAATAGAAGACAGATCAATCAAGCCACTATATAGCCTCTGATATATGAAGCCGGAGTACTAGAAGCCCAAGTCGCCGAGTTCCCTAGTCGAATCCCTCGATTACGATCTCGCTAATTCCACAAGTCCACATATTGTACTCTCTGTGATCAGGGATACCCCCACATATAATCCCATATAAACTGGAGTATGACTATTACCTTCTTAGAGGCCCGAACCAGTATAAAAAACTTTGTCTCCGTGATGATGTCGTATAGCATAGGTCTTTACGCCAACATTCTCCGTTATCTACATACACTGTCTACGGATATCAGCCGTTGACATGAATCTTTTGAGCCTAATTACGCTATGATATGACAATGTGGGGCTAGAGTGAACATTTGCTAATGACGGATTAATTAGACTTAATATATTCGTCTCGATTTTACATGCAAAATCTGTAATTTATTTGTTATTAGTCTACGTTTAATGTGTGTCCGTATACATAAAAAAAATTGGCGCCTAAACTAAAGACAGCCTGAATCTTCACAATGCTATGACAGGATGATAGGTCAAGTCACAATAGCTTGACTAGACTATGATTCTGCGAAGCTCGGATTTTCAAACCTTCAACTGCAAGTTGGCTGTAACAGTTCTTCAGAAGCATGCAACCAAAATTAATTCTAGACAGCCTGCCCATCAGAAGTCTCAAGACTTGGAGATTATACTTGTCTAATTTCTTCAGTTATACTATTACACCATCCTGTTAGTCAAACATTAATTAAGTACACAGTTAAGAGCCTATTAGCACCACAGACAAAGCCAGGAGACTGAGATTTGTGACAGTGACTAGCTAGCAACATAGAGAAGCTAGCTAGTGTTACTCCAAGTCACCTACTATGATTTTGATCTCATTTTGCATTAATACGATAGGGAGCTGAGATTAATTTGGTTTGAATCAATCGATGAACTAAATAATTAAGGCCTTGTTAAGGTATAACCTTCACTCATTGTCTGCTAGTAAAATAGTTTTCTGATACTTCTGAATGCCTAATTATTTTGAATGCCTATTTAACTAGGTTGCAAAAGTTTATGATGTTAGAAGGGAGGTCAAGTTTTTCCTTTGTGATTGAAGGGAGTATGTCATATGAACCATGTTGATCCAACACTCTTGACAAAATTTAACTGGATTAAGTGATCTACCATCGTTAAGTTTGAAAATGTACAGATACCTCTTACTGACTATTAAGTACTTGCAAAAGGAAACAGAGTCTTTCAGCCCAAGTTATGTCAAATTAATGAAAGACATCATTATCTTCTTATAGATGCATGTGTGCTGAACTGTGTGTAGTCTGTGCAGAGATATCAAAAGGTCGACATACGGAAAACATATAAGAATTGAGAATTTGAAACCAATAGCTGATGCAATGTACTATTGAAGTCAATTTTTGGACCTAGTCAAGTTGACCTTGGTACAACAAATGCTCTTAAATAATAACGCTATTTTCGTACAATAATGTTCATTGGGCATCCTTATTATTGTAAATGATCGGTGTTGAGACAACGATAGATTGAAGATGGAAACTTCAAATTTCTCAACTTCATAGTCAATTGACAATATTTATTAGTACTTTTTGAGGCTATCTTTGGAATATTATACGTAAGTAGCACAATCAATAAACATGCTAACAGCTACCGTTGACTATATTCCAGTAGTCTTATTTGTACTGCATGAGAGATATTTAGATAAGAAAGACAAAAAAATTTTCTATCAAGTATCTTGTCAATCCTCCTGCGCTTACACGAAAATATAATATTAAAGTGCAGATCTATACGGTTGGTAGATCAAGATCAGCCACACCGTCATCTATTGTTGAGAGGATTAATTTCTACTACAGTTTAGATTGAATTCTGTTGATAGGATTGAATTCTACTACGGTTTAGATTGAATTCAATCACTAGCAGATCTATATGTTTAGATTGAATTCTACGGTTTATGTACACGCTAGGAAGGTGAGGCAGTAGGAAAACAACAACAACTGTAGCACATCCGGCAAAGAGAAAAAAGAGACCTAAGTTACATCATTACATGCTTTATCAAATTTTCATTCATAAAGACTAATGGCATAAATGCAGTCCAGTACTTCAGTTGCTGCCCTTTTTCTGGTCAGAACAATTTTCAGCTGGTGCATTTTATTGAGTGTTCATCTTCTTCGACTTTACAATCACTGGCAGAGGCATAATGACTTAATGTACATTTATACATGATTCAGACGTACATTTGTACATGGTACAAAGGTAGTGGTAGACTTACAGTACAGCTAACGATACAGTGCAGTATGCAGAATGGACATGGTACCAGTACCCTATTTATGAGCAGAAGCACTGCCCTTTTCTTCTCTGATCTAGTAGCACATTTACTCTTGTGTCCAGTACTGCTTCTACTATGCACACTTGAGATGAGATCAAAGTCTTGTACCCTTCACTGATGCGTTGCTGGCAGCCTGTCATGCAAGGAATTTTTCGAGCAAGTGTCAAAGCTGGCTCTGTCTCGAGAACAGAAAAAACAAGTTCAGACAAGGATGCCATTGCATATTTGCATTTGTCCATTGTTGCATTTACTCAGCGGAAGGCAAGTTGGGTGTGGGAAATTTAACTCCCGGGCCTTTCACTGACGGCGATCTCGCCTCACACTTCTCTCTCCATGTCCCCCTGCATCTGCTCTGAATAATTAAGCAACATGAAAATTAATTACCACAGGGCTCCTATCTTCTGAATCTTTGCTGCATATGCAGAGATGCAGGTTGGGTCTTGTTTAATGGCTTGGAACCTTCATCTGTCAGTGTCTGCAAGTGCTAATGAGCGCCAATTACGAGCAACACTGACAATTTTTTACTGCATCCAATGGAGTAGTGGTATTATACTAATACTATATGTGGTGTGGTTGCAGTGGCAACAGGAGCAGTGTCTGTTTGTTAATTATGCTGAGATGCTTCTGTAATCTGTAGACTGTACCTGCTTCCTTCTCCTGCATTTGATAATGTGATTTGTTTACTCGTTCGAGTGTGTCTGCTTGTGATACGCCGTTTCTTGCTGGAGTTTTGTGGGTGCTACTGTAATTTGCCTCACAGTTCAGACACAATTCAGAATTCCAGCTAACACTGCTGACTGCTGAATCTGAATCCATCATCAGCTTTTCTCCAAATGTTTGCTGCATGCATCTTTCCGTGGATTAAAATGTAGATAACTATGCACTGAAAATGACAGGCCATGATTCAGCAGATTACCTGGAGAATTATTTAACAAAAAGATAAAACTTGGGTACAGATCGATGCAGGTGGTCCCTGGTGAAGAAAATGGACTACAGTTGCGTAAATTATTGCGCAAATTATCCATAGAATTATATATTGTTGCAGCTGCACCCGTGTAAATCACTGGTTGAGAAACGTAGATGTTCAGCAGGTAAAAAATGACGGCTTGTTATGTTGTCGCAAGTTTAACTTTCGGTGACTGAGGTTTGCAGCCATTGATTAAGATGCTTAATTTGTTTTCCTGCAAGAAAAAAGTCCAGTCCAGTTTCGTGCAGTTTCAGTAACTCGACTGATGAAAAAAGTTGTGGCTGTAAGAATGGACAACTGTGGCTAATAAATCCTCAAAATTAGGACAGGATGGATCTTTCAGAAAAAAAAATTAGGACAGGATGCAACGTTTTCGAACATACAGTGGTGCTTTCAGAAGCAAAAGGTACGAGTTTTCGTCGAGAAAAGGCGCTCTCAACCTAATTGCTGATGGAACTTAACCATGTGCCTATCATGGATTTAAATCATTTAGCATTACATTGTAATTAATTGCATTACGTAATATTTGCTTCAAGTAAAAATATATAATTTATTAAAAAAAGCAGAAATGGAAACAATCGATAATTTTGATCTCATGATATAGTAATTGATTGATATTTATCCGAATCATCTGTCATTACATGGTACTAATCAATTGTACAGTGTGGCAAGTGTCAACTAAAAGAAAATAATAATGCTCGATCGGCAAATTTGCTGGCACCATTCATGATGAGGTGGCCATGGCTCACATGGTGTGAAATAATGAAAATTAAGTTTGATTTGGGCTGCATTACAGACCATTGATTTGATTCATAACACGAGGGTAGGTCAGCAAGATTTATGACTTCTCAAAGGTTGGCGCAGCTTAGCAGTCTACATTCAAATCCAAAAGAAAGATAACTACATACTGCATAGCCTTGATATACTTACTGTACCTAAACACGGTTAGGCAACTGAATATGTGTAAATATGCACAAAGAGATCATATGATTCAATTTCACCAGCAATTATATATGCAGGATTAAGAAATGTGTTAGCATCAAGCTTCAGGTAGGCATACAAAAAGCATGTCAATTGCATCATGGATGACACATTGTTAGATATAAAATCTTAATCCAGTATTATACAAGAGCTGAAATGTCACTATCAGCCATCAACCTATCCACAGTATTCACAACGTGCTTGGCTAGTAGTCATCACCAGAAAGTGTTTAAGCTCATGCCTTAACAGTCATTATAAATTTATTTTAATTGGATTAGTTCGTCTTGGAACGTATTCCGACCAAGAGACAAAGTACAAATACGTGTTTTCTGGAGCAAAACGAGGTCATGTTCATCAACAGTCAAACGTAGTCATCAAGAAAAGCTTCATGCATAAGCTGAGTAATTAGAAAGTGCAAGACATTTCATAGAAGAATTAATAATGGACTCAAGGATATTAATGATCTCCTAAGCCCTGGCTAACAGCAGAAGAAAACTTCTCCTGTAATATCTCCCTTCAGATTAATGCGCCGAAGCATCTCATTTGGCAATGAAAAGAGCTTTTGCGGACAGTCTGAAAAAGGAGATAAGTACAGTACTACACTGACAATGATATGGTAATAATCAAGCCTTTTGGATAAAGATAGAAAAGCAGCATGCAGGCAGAATATAAAACCTCTTCATAAATTTCAGGATCAACCTTTTCACTTTTCTGCTTATTTTTTAACTCCCAGCTCCCGTTGTCGGATCAGCTATACTAATGTCTAGAGGGAAAAACGATATATCTGAAGTGATTTTGTCTAGAAGAACGTAAAATCTCTTTTGAGAAGGCACACAATTCTCCCCTTTCACTGTAGACATCAAAAAGATAAAACCACTGGCTGCAATAGGTCAAGCTGCCACTGTCAATCTATCAATACTTTTTTTTTACTTGTTCCAACATACAACCCACCCTGCTCATCTGTGATACTGCTAATCTCCTGGTAGCGAAAGCTATCGAATCCTGTCAGGCACCATCTTATCAGGCAAAGCTAGCAATCCAGATGGCAAATTCATTTTGTTAAGACTCTTAACTTAAGAGGATGGAAAACTTCAGAGACATGCAACTTTTGTAACTTGTGTGAAACAGAAAAATATGTGGACATGCATACAATTTTATTTTTCTTAAAGAAAATGTCAGGTGTTGCATGGACACATTCAAACCGTGTATCATTTGAACAGTTGAACTTTTTCCTCTGGAAAGGAGTTACTAATATGAAATCAAAGGTTTAATTTTCAGGCCTAACCTGCCAAGGAGGCAAGGCTCTCAAGACTCAGTATTATATAACTAAAAGAGAAATTGTTCAACGGATCAGACATTTGCTGCCAACTCCAGCAAAACATGGCTCTTGTGTTTGAATCGAAATAGTCAAAAAAATCGATCTTTGATTAATATTAGTATTAGTAGCTAGAAATGTCAACACGCTTGCATCGGAACTGAACATCGAAAGAAGAAAAAAAGACGGAGAGGACGATTCAGAAAAGAACACGACTCGCGCCGTGCAGTCAAATTCCATGAACAAATTTGATCCGGTCTTTGAATGTAGTTAGACAGCACTGTACAGTTACTCTCTTGAAAAGAACACAGAGTAGTATGCCCAGAATGATTACTGCAACACTGACATTTCTGAAAGATCAGGTCACACAATTTTCAGTAAAACTGCAGAGAAATCTCTCAAGACCATCATCCAAAAATACAAGAACTTTGCAAGTTAGAAAACTTCATTGCCACAAGTTATCTTTCACTTGATTATCAGGATAAAAAAGATTTTGATAAATAAGCAGAAAAGGTGGTCTAAACAAAACAATAGAAGTTTTTTTTTATATAACACTATTTTATAGACGTATGCTAGCTATTAGTCTGTTACAGATTGTAAGTCGATGTAGCACTCTGCTACAACGACTTACATCATGTAACGGAGGGAGTAATAACTTAAGATGATTATTCCGGTGAAGAAGTTGAAAAGATTCAAATGGTACTATTCAGGACCATGATGATCATGCACTGATATTGAAGGATAGATTATTAAGTTCTAAATTACTTATAAACTAATCAAGGTTATAGAGAGCAAACTAATCCCTTGACTGCTGAGAGAGAGGGGGGATCAGAAGAAGAGGAGGCAGGTTTTTAGGCTGTAATAATAAAAACAAAAAAAGGGTGTGCGTGTAATTACAAGTGGACAACGGAAGCATCAACTGCCCCGGCCACCCGCCGTGTTTCTGGAGCGCCTCCCAAACCACCCCACCTCACCACCAAAACACCAAACACCCACTCCCCAACCACCCACATCCCGCCACGTGTCCATCCGGCCCCACCTGTCATCCCCATGCCTCAGTCATTCATTGCGCCACCTCCCTCCCCCCTCTGACCTCACCCACGGGTGGATCCCACCCTTTTCCGTTTTCCACGCACGGCCGCCGTACGCGCCGCCTCAACGTCACTGACGTGTGGGCCACCTACCACGTGGGGACCGGTCGCCAGAAAGGCGTTACGCTGAAAATTTTATTTTCTCCGTACGCGGGGACGGGGTTGGGGATGTTTTACACCTACACTCCTATAGAAACGCGGAATTCACAGTCGCCTCCCTCCTGTGTGCAGCTGTGCTGTAAGAGGAGGAGAGAGAAATAGTAACGAAACGAACACCATTTTTATTTTTTTCCCCCGATTTCTCTCTTCTCTTCTCTTCTCTTCTTCCCAACGAGGCAAGCAGCGAAGGCGAGGCGAATCAATTCCTCCTCCTCCTCCTCGCGCGATTGCGGCGCGGGGGCCCAAACCCTAACCCTAATTCGGACTCCGGCCGCGTTGGCGCGCGCGACCGGAGGAGGCGGCGGCGGCGATGGGGCAGTGCTACGGGAAGGGGAGCGGGTCGGCGAGGACGGCGGATGACGAGTACGGGGTGGTGACGGCGCACCAGTCGCCGCCGCCGGCGAACGGGTTGCCGTCGACGCCGCCGCGGCCGCCGGCGTCGGCGGCGCCCGCGACGGTGGCGACGCCGAGGCGGCGTGGGAGTAAGTCCGGATCGACGACGCCGGTGCACCAGGGAACGCCGGGGGTGGCGTGGCCGAGCCCGTATCCTTCCGGAGGAGCGAGCCCGTTGCCGGCGGGGGTGTCGCCGTCGCCGGCGAGGTCGACGCCCAGGCGGTTCTTCAAGCGGCCGTTCCCGCCGCCGTCGCCGGCGAAGCATATCAAGGCCACTCTCGCGAAGAGGTTGGGTGGAGGGAAGCCTAAGGAGGGGACGATTCCGGAGGAGGGTGGCGTGGGCGCTGGTGGTGGCGGCGGCGGTGGAGCGGGTGCGGATGGGGCGGAGACGGAGAGGCCATTGGACAAGACGTTTGGTTTCGCGAAGAACTTTGGTGCCAAGTATGAGCTCGGCAAGGAGGTGGGGAGAGGCCACTTCGGACACACCTGCTCCGCCGTTGTCAAGAAGGGCGAGTTCAAGGGGCACAACGTCGCCGTCAAGATCATTGCCAAAGCTAAGGTGAGAGCTCGGTGCTTTTGGTGGTGGGTGGTAGCTTGGTAGGCTGATTTAAGCTTTTAAATCCCATTTTTATTTCAAAGATTCAAAATCTAGTTATCGATATCGCGCCATTTTTTTATGAAGTAACTGAAATCTACGGTAGTTTTATGGTACACATGTTCGAGATTGAAGGATAGAAGTAACTGGATTTTAGGAATTTTTTTTGTCTTATTCACATTGAGGATACTATGACAAATGGTAGATTGTGGATCTCGGATTTGCCATGGTAGTTCTACATTGGCAATGGTTCATCCTGTTCAATTTCTGGTGTAGGATTATGCCATTCAATTTCATTGCTTTCCATGACTTTTGGCACATAGAGAACTGACAATTTCTACATTTTGCTCCTTAGATTGTTACATTTGTGAGTGATGAATATTACCCAAGTTCCAAATGATGGTTAATGGGAATGCATGTAGAGACTTTAGGAGGTAGCTAAGTACATTGGAATTAATTCTTGGTGGCTTACCCAATCGTTGTTAATGATAAATGATATTCTAACCAATCAACAGTACATGTCCTAAACTACCTTTTTTTAATCTCCTTTTTGTTTTTTAATTAAGGCTTGTTGATTTTGATATGGATTTTCATGTTCCACATTTGGGGGAATCTGACATGGGTATACTGGTCTAGTAATCAACTATCTGTAATATATAGTCCATATGCGATGGTAGTTTTCGAATCACGGAATAGGAAAGTGAGGTATTTGGGTGTCACCATTTGCCAGTCACAACTCACAATAGATGGGAGGTATTAAGTGTTGCAGCATGCTTGACGTGTACCGAAAACATTTTGAAGTGCAGAAAGATCCAAGAAGACTACAGAGCTTAGAGTTGATTTAGGAGACCCATGACCAATGGGTACTCAGATTAATAGAGCTATACGACAAAAAGGAATCTAGAATGTTCTTCAGGTGGCATTTATTGTTAGAAGTTTCATGGATCAGACACTACATAAATTTGAAATTATTTATGATCTGAATCTGGATAGGGGTGATTTGTTACACCAACAACAGATGGATCACACTGCTTTTTAGTATATCAAAGACACTGTAGCTGAATATATGTGGTGCAAATGGTTTATTTGTGGGATCTGTCAATCTGAACATAATATTGTCAATCTGCGGCTGCTTTTTAGACAAAGCATTTAATGCTTGGAAGAATACTGTTATATAGTTTCAAAAATAGTTTTAATACCTTCTGGATGTTTGTTCTCTAAACACTTAAATATGTCACAAGCAAAATCTTGCTGGCAGGCCGCATTAAATTCTTATATTTGGCACCTTGAGATAACGACAAGCCACTGTTAAACTAATTGAAGAGGATCTAGTAGGTTTAGTAGCGCTAGTAGGAGGCTCATACAGTGAATCTTGTATCAGTTGGTAACCATATGTAACAGAGCTCTGATTATCCCTTCCTTGGTCTCACAGACCAAAATCACATGATAGTTAACACAGAAATGCTTTCCTTAGCGTTTAGAAAGTAACTTTACTTTGTGCAGCACTTCAACTCAATCTAACCACACTTCAACACAGTGAATTATGGGAATGGGACTAACATGATGCAGATGATTGTGTCCTACTGTCCTGGTGCCCTGGATCCCTTGGTCCTATTTTAGGAAATAATTAATAAATGAAAGCATAGGTATATCAAGGTCAAATACGGTATGGTGAAGTAGATTGAAATTACTGATCTTATTGTTTTATTTGTCCTTTATTTCATTGATATGAACTTCAATGGTGCAAATACCTTCACAACGGTGCCTATAAATTTATTGTGGTCATATTTAGCACATCTGGGAAAAAAGTGCTTTTTTACACAATTGAAGAATTATATTTTGGTACTGTGTTCCCCATTTAGATATCTTTTCGCTACCATTGCCTCTTTACGAGTTGCTCATGTAGTGTTTAGTGCTTCTATGATAGTTTTTTCGTTACTTATTTTTAACAATTTACTCTTGTATTTGACAGATGACAACAGCAATATCCATTGAGGATGTTCGTAGGGAAGTAAAGATTTTGAGAGCATTATCAGGGCACAATAATCTCGTCAAATTCTATGATGCATGTGAGGATGGCCTCAATGTCTACATTGTCATGGAGTATGCCTTTTATGACCTTTTATATGTAATTTTAATTAATTATACTTACTACAGACAGCATTTGGTCTTAGATTCCTTCTGAAACACATGCAAAACAACTTCTCTATGTGCTCTGCAGTTACTTAATCATTATCTGCTTTTCCATCCTATTCTATCTACTGATGATTGTGTTATCTACTAGTCTACTACCTACCATTGCAGAAAACCATTATTTTCGCATTTTATTTAATATTGTTATGGTAATAATTTTCTGATCCTTTTTTCCTTTTAACAGATTATGTGAGGGAGGAGAGTTGCTAGACAGAATACTAGCCAGGTACTTTCTACATTTATCTTTATTTACAGTATCAAAAGAATATCATCTCTGTTAATGCTTACATGTAAGCAAACTTGAACTATTGAAGAGGTGGGAGATACACAGAGGAAGACGCCAAAGCGATTGTTGTACAGATTTTGAGTGTAGTAGCCTTCTGTCATCTTCAGGGGGTAGTTCATCGTGATTTAAAGCCAGAGGTGTGCTTTGAAATCTCGAAACTAATTTATGTATAGTTTACATACACATATGCATGCAGTCAAATTTGTAGATTATACTTAGAATACTAGGCTGTTTTTCTGACATAGTTATATTTTTTGACCAGAATTTTCTTTTCACAACACGGGATGAAAATGCTCCCATGAAGCTGATTGATTTTGGTCTCTCCGATTTCATTAGACCAGGTAATAAATTACTCTTTGTATGTTCTGACATGTATTAGGTAGTTCAACTGGCTTGCTTGATTCAATTGGTAACCATATGTAACATGCCCTTGATTCAACTGACTTGTGCAGTGTCTTGATTTACATAGACAACCTTGGCTTGTTTATCATGCCTTCTGGTTGTTTACATTCTGTGCTGTGACATCCTGTCCTAGGCTAATTTAGCTAATGTAATCAGAGTTTTCTCTATTCCAGGTTGACATTGAATGCATTCATTATTAGTGCCTTGTTTCCTGATGCTTTTAATGAACTTTGTGCTAACTTTTTTCTCGTTACTTTTGCTTGGTATCTCATTACCTTACCATGACTTTGCTCTTTGTATTTTGTGGTATATAATGCAGACGAAAGGCTTAACGATATTGTTGGAAGTGCATATTATGTTGCCCCAGAGGTTTTGCACAGATCATATAGTATGGAAGCGGACATTTGGAGTATAGGTGTCATAACATACATTCTGCTCTGCGGCAGTCGGCCATTCTGGGCACGAACAGAATCAGGAATCTTCCGATCTGTGTTGAGAGCTGACCCCAACTTCGATGATTCACCATGGCCTACAGTATCAGCTGAGGCTAAGGATTTTGTGAAGAGATTTTTGAACAAAGATTACCGCAAAAGAATGACTGCTGTTCAAGCTTTGAGTAAGTTGTCAACAATGATTATTTCGAACTGTTGTGTAATATCAAACTATCTATGTTACCTTTTCCTTTCTCAAGCATATACTATACCTTTTTAATAAATAAAATAGTTATATACATCATATATGAGAGGATGAGCGAGTACACTTGGTTTCTTGGCAGCTCACCCTTGGTTGCGAGATGAACAAAGGCAGATCCCACTGGACATACTTATCTTCAGATTAATCAAGCAATACCTTCGTGCTACACCTCTTAAACGCCTGGCATTAAAGGTTTGTTATAGATTACCGTGATCTTCTCTGACAATTGTTCTTCTGATGTTTCAATGATTTTACTGGTATGGTAATAAGTAGCTAATAAACTTGCATTGGCTAGCTAAACATTCTGTTATGTTCACAAGATCATGGCCCGCTAGCTGTGTGTATGATTTTAAGGGAAGGTCTAGCTTGGTTATGGAGTTGACAAGTTACATACCTGTATTTATTATATCTTGCAAGATTGTTGCCAACTTTATTGGTGCATATGTTATGTATCGTCAGGCTGTTAGGGACTCCCGTACATTGAGGAGCTGCCATACATTGAAAGGATGAACTGAATGATATGAGCCTTAACTTTCAGTTCCCAAGTTGATCTCCCTAGAGTAATTCAACAAAATAATAATGACAAATTGATAACAATAAAAGAAAGATGAAGGCTGTGTTAGTTGTTGACGCTTCCAATTGGAAAAGCTGAACATGTTTGCATTAAAATGTCTATGTGTGGCTTCCTGTTCTTAAATTACATATGATTTGGCTAAGCTTTTACCGATAGTCAATTTATTTTTCCCTTTATGATGCCACATTTTTAAATGTGTTACTGTAGGGGTAGTGTCAGTTACTGGTCACTATATTGCTTATGAACTGTTTCAAACTTCCATATAGAGTTATAAATTCGCTAATTCCAGCAAATTGTGGTGTAACTCAACCATAGATTTGGTCATTACTGAAACTGTGAGCACTAATAGTTGTCTCTTCATCACAGGCACTGTCCAAGGCTTTAAGGGAAGATGAACTTTTGTATCTAAAGCTGCAATTCAAACTGCTCGAACCTAGAGATGGGTTTGTATCACTTGACAACTTTCGGACGGTGAGTTTACATGTTATTTCTGATCGCCTCATTGAGACAAAGCCACACATGACACTTGTCAGCCAATGTGCATGCCATTAACTGTCCATAAATCATAGTTCCAACCTCTTGATTATAATGTTCACCATCTTATCCAGGCACTAATGCGATATTTGACTGATGCGATGAAGGAATCGAGGGTTCTTGAGTTTTTGCATGCGGTAAGGAAATATCCTTACCGACTTTGAGCACTAATGGACATCGAAATGAAATTCAACTTAAAGTTGGTGGTTGAAGTTGCTGATCTAAGTATTGCTTCTGATTCTGTCTTCAGTTGGAACCACTTGCATACAGAAGGATGGACTTTGAAGAGTTCTGTGCCGCTGCAATCAGTCCATACCAGCTTGAGGCTCTAGAAAGGTGGGAGGAGATTGCTGGAACAGCTTTTCAGCACTTTGAACAAGAGGGCAACCGAGTTATATCAGTTGAGGAGTTAGCACAGGTAATTTATGATGGCTTCCATCAGACCACACAGCTACCTTAGATGGGAGCGTCATATTTGTGTGGATAAGATCTTTGCAATTTCAGTACTTTGGTTTGGGATCCATGGAGAAGTACCTGGATTATAACGGTCAACCTGAATAACCTTTTTTCTGTACAGGAACTAAATCTTGCTCCAACTCATTACTCCATCGTTCAAGACTGGATCAGAAAATCAGATGGCAAGCTAAACTTTCTCGGATTTACCAAATTTTTACATGGTGTCACGATAAGGGGCTCGAACACAAGACGGCATTAAGTGATTGCAAAGATGTATTCTTTTCTCCTCTAATTTTAAAGCCGCTCATTATGTGATGATTGATGTTCTCCCTATCCCCTTCCTATCCTCTGGTCAATATGATCATTCTTCTTGTTCGTGATGCTGTCGGCTGTTGTCATCATAGTTTTTTGTAGAGAATACCTGTAAAGATCTTTTGTAATGAAGCGAATGATATGTTTGTTCAAGAAATATAGTGCCATGTTGTTCTTTTTGCCCAGTACTTTCAAACCTGCCTACAATCATTTGCCAATCAATGTATGTGTATCTTTGATACATTTGTTTGACGAACCTTCTTTCTTAAGTTCAGTCTTCATGTGTCTGTTGCAAACGGGCTGTGATATAGAGCCCAAAGAGATTTGTATCATCATGGTGTAATGTTTCAAATGGGCCTAAAGATAGCAAAGCTAGAAAGTATGATGACACGCAAATTAGGCCACTTTTTGGGTTCGGTCTTTGTGCCGAGAATACAAAGTGTAGCTTTCGTTTACTATGGGATAATAATTGTCTGAATTTTGAAGCTATATTATGGCATGATCTCAGCAACGCCACGTTTGTGTGTGATCCTCCTCTGAATCTCTGATGAAGCACCTGGATGCGAGCAACTCCATTCTGTTCATGGCACCATCTTGATCACACGCTCTGTCAAACAAACCAAAGCAGATACTATTTCAGACACCAATTACATTCCAAGTACTCCCAATCGTGTCCAGTTTTACACGCCATTCTCGTCGTACTAAAACACGGTTAGAACTGGATTATCCGTCCACTGCACACCATCACCATCGTCGCCACCGTCATAAGTACGATCTCCAACCAGCAATTGCAATGCCATTTGGTCAGGGAAATTTTTGTTTTCTCTGCTGCTCTCATCGCCATCGATCTTGCTGCTGCTGTATGTGTCTGAACTCTGACGAGATTCAAGACTACTTTGCTGTCCTACTCATGGTGCTGTCACTGAATACATATTCTCATTCACTTCCATTGGTTACAGAAATCTCTCGATCGAGAAATGGGATTAATCCTGCAACTATCTGTGTCCAGCTGGGTGATGGCTACACAGAGTCTCTTCGTTAGACTACGACATAGGAGTACCCGTCAGGTTACACATATAAATAACTGAATTATACGCCAAACTGTGTTCAGATTATGGCGACTTAATCTGTTTCTGTGAAGCTGTTGCTGTCATCGTGAGCTGCAATGCCGCGTCAGATTGTGTTCACTTGTAAGTTGTAAATTTTAATGTCAGAATCAGAATTGCGTGAAACTGATCATCATGCAAGCAAGATAACTGTAATTAGAATCACTGAACCAGGATTACTTGATCGATCGGTGCTGCTGCTGCTATTCTTGGATGAGCACAGTTCCCTCTGGTTAAAGAAACCATTCAATAAGAAAGAAATGCGCCAATTAATTAATCAATGTGTGGTTTCGTTGTCATGACAAAAGAAGCGATTTTCAGGATGATGTTCCTTTCAGTCTTCAGCCCACAAGAAAACAAGATGCAAATTTTCTTGTGGAACCCGGATTCGAGTTGTTCTCCTCTCCTCTCCTTCATCTGAACTTCTGAACCAGCTTATGTACAGTATTCATACACATCCCAATCTAAGAGGTTAGGGATTATACTGTATGTGATTGGTGCATTGCTACCAATTGATGTGATTATATCATGTAGAATTGTAGATAATGGTCTTCTCTAAAGCAAAATGATGACATCTGAATACTCTGCAAGATACCATTGCCTGACAAAGTACTCATGCTAGTGAGTTTTCTCCACAAGGTCAAAACTGAAAGAGAAAGAACATCAACTCAAGATCGAACAACTGTACCAAATTCTCACGCATGATTCAAAAAAAAAAAAATCAAACAGCAACTTGGTTGATGATTACTCGCTAGAGTTTCTTATTTTCTTTGGATGATGCTTATGCATCCATCCAATCGCCAAACTGTGACCCTACCGCAGCTAAAAACTGAATGTCTAGTTCACATCTATGGACCATATAAATCATCCTGCCTCAACCTGTTAATTGGTTTGTAGGTGCAGACAATTAAGCTAGGTCATCAACTTGGATGACCGAAGCAGCAATCGTTGATACTGAAGGTGCCAATTTCAACCCTACTTTATCCACCTTCAGAAAAAAGGGGTCATGCTTTATCAGCAATCTACTTGGACCAACTTCTTCAAGAGATTGACTGCAAATATATTTTCTGTTCATGATCAAACATATATAAATATTTGTGTTCATATATACAGAGAAGGGAATTAGATAAGGTGGCACCATCTTTACACGAGTATTAACTGAATGATGATTCTGCTTCTTCCATTTGGACTGGACAGTCCGTGCAATGGAACCGTCCTTCAATTGGTACCCGACTGAACTTCTCTGACAGTGACAATGAAGAAAGTTGTAAGAATAAAAAATGTTTGGTGATGATCAAATTGGATGAGAACTAATGCAAATAGCATGGATGAAGACAAACCTGTCAACAAAATCCCATCTTAATCAGGTCGACGTGGCAACGTCGACAGGGGGTTAGTCGGTCAGTCTATTTCTCTTCTTTCATCTATAGGCTAGAGCTGCGTTATCGCGTTCTCTAATAGCATCACGCATGATAGATTGATATTTGATCAATCTGGTCTTATAAATTGGCCACTACACACTCAAGTAGCTAGGAGAGACATCATGAATTCAGCATATTTGCCATCGTACTCTTTTAGTTTGGCCTGCATGCAAGTCCATAAGGTCATGACAAAACTGCAAAGAGACTGAAATCTCATCTGAATTATTGTCATGGACTTCCAAAGTTGAGAAATTATATGGTTCTTGACAAGGTACCGACAAGTAGTAAAATTTGGGACCTACCTTAGGTATTAGGAGTAGCAAATTTATACTAGAAACATGGTCTCTTAAAGATCGTAGAGTCACTCTAAAAATAAATAAGGTGAAATTGTTCTTTTTATACAAACCAAGACAAATACATATGACTCAATTAAGATATTTAAATATGCTCTGAACTATTGTGATGTACTTTCAGAATTTCAGATGAATTTATTCGGATTTTATACAAACTGGAAAGATTCAGAGATATTGCTTCAAGTCAACATCCAGGTGGTGAAGGGAGAGGCAGATGGAGGCCATTCCAAGGCAGAGGCAGAGGTTGCAAGGGAATGGAAGAGTCCAGATGGAATCCATGGAATTCACAAGATAGTCTTATCACGCATGGCACAACGCATTTGTCTTCTAGTCCAAATTCCAAATAAACTATGGCCTTCGCTTTGTCCACCTGCTGCTTTCTTTTGCCGTACACAATAGGATGCTCTCCGTATCCTCCATCATCTCTACTGTTGTTAGTGTGCTGTACTAACACCGTTGGCTGTTTCGCTGAGCTTTGACTATATTATATTCCTCGAGTGTAAATGTGTGTACCCAATAATTGGTGCAAATGGTAGTTCATAAAAAAATAAATAGTTGGCGCGTCCAACAGCCACTCGAATCGTTTGTGTTCATTGTATACTTTTAGAGGTCAATAAAACCATTAACATACACATGTGGGATGAAGCATATAGCATATTTTTCCACTAATAACATCGTGTTATGCTATGTACCAAATATATTGTTATATGAATCGTTGATATTCTTTCCTCACCTTTGGTACAATGAAACGTTGTCTCATTGTGTACTTTGAGGTCAATAAAACCATTGGTATGCATGTATGAGTGAATCATATTTTTCATTAAGTAAACACCGCGTTGCAGTATAGCATCTAATATGTTACTCTCTCCATTTTATAATGTATGAATTCTGATCTTTTTTCTTGCAACGTTTGACAATTTATCTTATTTAAAAAATTATGGAAGTATTATTTTATTTTTTATGATTTATTTTATTATCAAAGGTACTTTAAGCATGATCTATTCTTTTTAATATTTACACTAAATTTTTAAATAAGACTAATGGCCAAACATTATAAGTAAAAATAAAAAAGTCGTTACCTATGAAACGGAGGGAATATTATATAAATTGACTATATTCGTTCCTCACCTTTCTTTCTAAGGGAATTCTCTTCTCGCTTTGGCCGAAGTTAATGTGAATAGACACCGCCGATTTACCTCTTCATATGAATAGGGAAGAACAGACAGAAAGCTAGAGAATAAATAGATGGATGATTCATGATGATTAATTTGGGTATTCGATCAACAACACTCTACCACCTAATTTCACACGTTTATTCAAAGGTGAGGGACTAATTAATGAAAAGTAGCTTGAAGAATGGCATCTCTGTGGCCACAGTATGCTGCCGCATCAATCGCCCTAGGTTTTAACTTTTAATAACAACTATGGAGTGATGCAAATCAAACACGACTTTCAAAAAGAAAAATCAAACACGAGTCTATTTCATTTTCCAAACTACATGGAGTACTGACCTACGACAGGACGACGTTACACATACATCTCTCTTTTTCCTATTGTGTTGATGACCCATAGTGATAGTGGCGGACGCAGGATTTCGATGATGGGGATACAAAATAATAAAACTATGACTACATCAGAAATATCGAGCAATTTTAAACGTGTACTATATTATACGGATAAGCCAAAATAAACTAGCTTGATGATAAAAATGAGTTCAAACACTGATATCCACTCTTTTATAGTATTTCAAAACCTAGCTAATTCATTTTGGCCCAACTATTATATATCCATGACATATATATACAAATATAGTTTTTTTTTCAAAAAAATTTAGGGGTACAACTGTACCTCATGTCCCATGGTGTGTCCGTCACTGCATAGTGACTTATACTACTTAGTATTTACTAATACTCCATCCATTTTAAGACGTAAAATATTTTGATATTTTGCTAATAATATTTAAATATTCATCTTATTTAAAGAATTATGTAAGTATCATTTATTTTTGTCTATATCTTACTTTATTTATTATTAAATTACTTTACACATTAATTTTTTAATATTTGCATTGAATTTTTAATAAGACGAATGATAAAAAATTATAAGGAAAAATTTAAAATATCTTGTATTATAAAACAGAGCGAGTAGCTGCAAGTACTAGATTATTGTGAACCATTAATTGGCTCTAAGGATTCGATTTCTCCGATCTTTTGAATGATAAACATCATTTGTTGAACAAGCATGCATATTCACTTTTTTAAGGAGAGAAGAAACATGCAATGGAGTGAAAATCGTGAGGAGGCATCGTTTTCTTCCATGCATCTAGGAGAACAACTCAACTCAAGTAGTATTGCAATCAAATGAAGCAGCAAGCAATAAACTGAAACAGCTAAGGGACTGGATCGAGAAATCACCAAGAAATAAATTGTAAACAAGACTTCTGATCCTTTGATCTTCTGAATCTTCTGAATGTGTACGTTCGTGCGTACTGCATGCTGTCCTTTGATCTTCGAATTAACAACTTGTCTTGATTCATCCATCCTCATCTCCTTCCTACTGCGGCGCCGCCCTTCCTTTCCTGCCTCCTCGAGATTCTTTTCTGACTCTGACTAATAGCATCATCTCTCTCTCATCTCTGACAGAGAGCCAGGTCTCTCTGCCACAAGAAGCTCTGACAACTGTTGCAGTACCAGGTATCAGTTTCATCAGCAATTAATTAAAAATGCATTGAGGCATGCTTGGGAATGCATGAATATCTGAATGTTTTGGTAGTTGCTGGGGCTTGGTGGACTATTGTCCTCTTCTAGTAAAAAAAAAAGTTAAATGTTATAGGGAATAATGATGAGTAGCACCAACACTCTAACAGCTAGCTTAGCACTAAGCAAATCCTGATGATTGCTGTTTACTAAAAGCTGGAGAGGGGACAAAACCAAGAAAGTAAAAGCTAGAATCCCAGCAGACGAGATGAAGAAAAAAACAGCAGTTGCTAGGCAGCTACTTAGCTGGCCCCCCTTTGTTCTTGTCTATGGAGCTAGGCTTTTTTTCTCCACTCCTTTGGAAGCCAATATAGATAGACATGTTTAATTTGTTTCTGAAATCTTTATTCCTATGTCATATATGAATCTTGATCAACAACCAAACCATCAGGAAAAGGATGTTCTTTCTGAATAAAAAAATGATGTTCTTTCTGAACAGAAAGAGAATACTACCAACCATCCATACCATCTGAAGAACTGAAAAACAAAAAAGATGTTAATTATCGGCTAAAAAAGATCTCAAATAAAGAAAAAAAGAAGAAAGGAAGCATCTTTTGATTGAACAGATCCTTTGATCTCCATTTTCATTATCATCATCACCATCTTTCATCACAATCTAACTTTAACTAGCATAGAGAGTCTCCCTAAGGATGAACAACCTGCTGCATGACAGATGGATCTACACACACATGCAGGCTCACTCTCAAAGTCTCAACTCAACCCAACCATGCATGATCGATCCTTGTTTGATCATCAACCACACACATCTAACATACTACATATCCTAACCCAACAAAATCAAGAAAAGAAAAACCTAAGTATTATTAATCCACCCATCTAATAGATCTAACAAGGAGCGAAGCTACCCAAGAACCAACCATCAGGTTCAGGTTCAGGTTCATGACTTCTTCATCATGCTCTGAAGCAGCCGGCGATGTGGAAGTTGTGATGTCCCGACGATCCATGGCCACCGCCGTTGCCGGAGACGAGGCTGCTGCCATGGCTGCTTCCATGGTGGTGGTGCTTCTGGTGGTGGATGATGCCCTGCACGCGGCGGAAGTGGTCGACGCCGCACGGAATTGTGATTGCGCCCTTCTGCTCGAATCCGTACTCCTCTTCTGCCTCCTTCAGTAGCCCAACGAACAGCGGATGCTTCAGCCACCCAACCGGAACAACGAACCTCTCCCCTTCCTCTTCTCCTCCTCCGGCGCCGCCACAGTCGCCGCCGGCGACGCCGCCGGGCCCCACCACCCTCACCGCCATACATCCCTTCGGCGGCATCGACCATGACCCTGACGACATCGACGCCGATGATTGCTGCCTCTTCAGAAGGTGAACTCCCATATCCAAACCAATTCGATCCAAGAAACGATTTTGATGAAGACGACGACGAGATTTTGTACTACGTCGGCGACCAAGAGGCCGGTGTTAGAGCGGCGGGATCACCATGGTGATCTAGGCAGCTAGGTTGCTTGGCTCGAGGAGGAGGAAGAGGAGGAGTTGGAGTTGGTGTATATGAGGCCGGAGCTAGAGGAGAGAGAGAGGGGAGGCCGGTGACTGCAGCTTTGGTTGCCTTTGTTTCTATCTGCGAATTTTCGGAGATTTATAGTAATTTGTTGTTACTGTTTTTTTATGTTGGTTTCCTTTTTCTGCTGATTCTTTTGCTGTAGTTGATTTCTCCTCCTGGTCAGAAATTAATTGGTTTTATACTTCCACATGAGTGGCACATAATTCAAATACCAAAAAAAAAACTTGTTGTTTTTTATTGGTTTCCTATTTTTACTGATTCATTTGCTGCGGCTGATTTCCCGGCCGACCTCCTGGTCAGAAATTAATTTCAGATTTGAGTTACCTCTCTCTCCATAAATATTATTATTTGGTCGGTTTAGGAGATTTTGTTTGCTGGTTGGTGTGATTTCTGTGGATGTTATCATTTATATCTCCGGTTTAATTTTTTCTTGTGGGTATTTGTTTTTTGAAAACAAAAGATGGATTTTTGTGTGTAGCTGTAGCTGTAGGATATAGAGTGCACAGGGCATCTGATCCCCGTAGAGTGTAGCTGGCCGGTATGCCAGGTGGTGCATAGGCTTTGTGCGTTTACGTGTGTCGGTGACAACACCATGGTGTATTTGAGGTTAATTTGAGAATATAGGTAACATACGTGTTGGAATTAGATATTGCCAGGTTATTATACATTGACTATATATTGTTGGAAGGAAAATAATTGCCGTTGTTGGTAGTTCTATGTTATTCATCTATTAGGTTTGTTAATTCCAAGTAATTCATGTATTCATTATACTCAACTACCCCTAGTTATAACGGATATCTCTATCTCTTATCTCTTAATAGACATGTTAACAGTCAACTATATGAGGCGTTTACGGTATTCTATAAACGACACACAAAAGATAGAGTTATGTGTATGCTTGTGTCACGTATTACGCCCAGCACTCAACATGTATTTGCACAGTCTCTCTTGCAAACGACATAAGCGGTGATCGGCGGGCTAAAAAATGCAAACGACATAGGTGGTGATCGGCGGGCTAAAAAATTAAAAAAATGTTGAAGCTTGGCAGAATACGCAATATGACCATGGAAATATCTAGAATGTTGGTGAGTAAGGTTACTAGGCCTCGAGTCCGTCTAGAGATAAATATATACTCCGACCAGAGGTTTAGATGTATGACACCATTGTTTTTCTCCCCTCAAAAAATGACTAAATAGTTAATTAATTTCTTCGTTACTTTTAAGTAATATGTATAATATATCTATTATACTCACCTATATGTATACCTTTGGTAGTATCGGATATCTCTTCCTCTCACTGTACACATGTTAGCCAACTTTAGAAGATGTTTGTAGTTTCCTATAAACGTCATAAAAAAGATAAGACTTGTAAATGACATACCGAAGATAACGTTTTTATGTAGCAACATGTGTTACACCCAACATAACTCTCAACATATATGCGTGCACCCTCTCGCAAACGACATAAGGCGGCGATCTGATAAGCCCAAAAGGCCATTAGTCTATTACAACCTCATAGGGTTGTAAGCTTTTTTTTTTCATTCTGTATCAATGTGAAATAAATATGTCTATGCTGTTATGTTTTGAAAAAACTATTAAATCCTGATAGAACAAGCAAAAGGTCGCCAGGCCTTGAGTCCAGGCCACAGATATATAGATTTTTTTTTTAGGGTTACCAGTGGCCATAGATATATAGATGATACATGTATCTGTGTCGAATCGTCACATATGTTACTCGCAATAGTGGTCAATATATATGAACGGAATACATGTATGCATGTATCCACCGTGGAAGACAGAAAATATACGCGGTCCTCTGCATAACACCATGATGTATGTGTTACGTGCAGCCAAAAGAGCACAGGGTTTTGTGCAGTCTTCTTTATACATATATACGGTGCACCAAGATCGTCTCAATATTATCGGATGCTCTGTCGATTTTAAAATACAGAGGATTTTCATATTAACATTTCTGAACTTTAGCATTTCCGAAATTTTAGTAAAACAACAAAGTAATTACCAAATTCTAGAACATTTTACTCACCTTACCAACTTTTTGGTATTACCAAGTTTGGGAAGTTTTTTTTTCAATAAAGTGAACGATCACATATACAAGTATTTCATTACTTGTTTTGTTACGTAGCCAGAAATGTTTATATTTGAAAACGGAGGGGTACATAGTATCGTAATCTCTCTCTTTCTACAGACAACGAGCTAATGGTTATTATATATGTACATAGGTGATGCGAGAAATTAAACAGCTACAATCCAGATTAGTTATGACCTATGATCTTATATATTGGCAATAATTGACAATTACAAAATTGGCTAGCTAACCTGCAAATGATTACATGTTTTTCATAAGTAATTCCACTCTAATGGCAGTCGATATGTTTAATCAGTAGGGACATGCAGATGTCAAGCAGAGAGACGGAACGGAAGCCACGGATTCGATCTCATCAGGAACAAAGGACAGCAAGGACACATAGAAAAGGAAGCAGGTTTGCATTGTTATGTCCCGACACAATTAATGTTTTAGCACCGTTGGTTTCTTTTTCTTCTTAATGCTAACTTCTTTTGGGACTTCTTGCATCATTTCTAACGGCTCGTGAACCAGCTGAAGGCTACCTTTGATTCTTTGGTGTTGTAGAGTGGCTATAGCACTAGCTAGACTACTGCTGCTTTCAACACTAATGAGCGCTTTACATATTCTTTCCCTTCTGCCAATAAACTGTTGCATGATGCTGGGCTAATCTAGCATCAACACAAACCTTTGCCTTTGCCGACATAAGTATGAAATTTGTTCTAAGCAGGTGCTCCCTTGAATTGTCGACAGGGACACCTTCTCTAACTCTCTGAACATTGCAGTAGATAGTTGAACACTGCATCATGCAGGAAAACCTTTCAGACTTCGAAGTCTGAACACAGCTTGTCCAAAATAGTTAATTATTTGCTGTAATCAGCAGTTCCTACATAACAAATGAAACTGTAATAATATGGGTTTATTTGAAAATTAATCACATATTTTACATTTACTGCAGTAAAACTCTAACCATTGAAAACTGAAAAAAGAACTCTAAATTAACTAGAACTACCTTGATGGAATCCTGGATTATATTGCAGTCCACCCTGCATACACCAACAACCATGATGAGTATGGTCTTGGAGGTCACTCACAATCACTTTGCTTTGGCTCCAATAATTTAGCCAAAGTTATCTGCATAGAGAAAGCTAAGGTTTTTCCATGGTGGGTGGTAGTCAAACATCCAACCCTCCCCTCATGCGCCTCCATTATTATAAAGCCTCGGTGACAACAAAATGGAATTATTCTCTTTCAGGATGTGGACTTTGGAACTGTATAGCAAAAGCTTTGTCAATGCACACCGCATTCGTTTGCGAAATTTGTCAAGTACAGAAAGTACACAGAGGACTACTATGGCCGGCTTGCCGTACAAAATTCAGAAGAGGGATCAGCATTCAGCAACCGTTGCGTTTTGTGTAGGTAAAAGTAAATTGCACACGGATGCTGATTAAATTAGAAACTGCAAGGTTATTAGTTATGGATTGGTGAATCATGAAAATGGATTCTGCTCTTTGGTTATTTACTATATGGAATGAATTTTTTTACGGTAGCATATTCAGAGACTCCTTTCTCCAAATAACTCTGTCTGAGCTACAAATATCTGATGCTTGCAGTTGCTGAACTCAATCCTTGTCTGAACTCTGAAGATCTTGCTTGCACAATACTACAACATACATCCCTGAAACTTCCGGGATTAAAAAAATATATATCTGCAGGCTTAATTTGAAAGATTGCAAAAAAGGACAATTGTGATATGGTAGCAAAAGGAAGATCAATGTGATAATGAGCAATGGTATTAAGCATGGAATGGGACCTGACCATGGTCACCATAGGTGGTGTCGATCTTTGCCTTTGATCTGAACTTTGGAAATAATGGCTAGGAAAGCAAAAGCTCCCAGCCATCCATTTAACCAACTAGCTAGCACCAGTACTACTGCATCTGCATCATGGCTGCCTGCCTAAGCTACTAGCTCAATCAACTCATAATGCAACAGTGACTATTCTTTACTTGATACATTATCTTTAGACTTTAGCCCATAATCCCTTGCTAGTATAGCCTGACACGCAGATGCATTTCCGAGACAGTGCGGGAACTGTTGCCAATCGATCGAGCTTACGCCTTTTGTCTACACAATCTTCGATTCGATTTATTCAGGGGAGTAGAGGAGATCTTTTATGAACTAAAGGCAAATGAATAATTGGAGCACTTTGGGTGATGTATTTTGCGTTGACAATATAATAATTTTCTTTTCATATAATTGGATGGATCCTTTTCTGACTATATTTGGATGGATAATAATAAACCGTGGAAAACCCTTGGAATTATTCCATCCTTTTTTCTTCTTGGACAGACTGTGAGTTAGAACATTGAAATGTGAGATCATGATATGATGATGAAGCCAATTAAGCATGTAGTTCTATCTCCATTGTCAATTGTGGCTTTACTTCAGAAATTTCAGGGAGGGTGCGGTAACCTAGCAGAAACGTGGTGACAACTGTTTAGTCTGAACCTGTACCATCTGTTGACCGGATTGCTCAAACTGAACTCTGAACTTGAAATTCTCGTGCATCGATCGATCATGAAGAGACCTGTTCCCACTTTGCCTTGTGTTCATTGAACAGAATCCCAATTTGAGCCGAAGAAATCAAGAAAGATAACAGCTTGCAAACATCAGATCTAACAAATTAAAGATGCTTAATTCTTTCGAAATAAAGAAGGATTGAAAATTTACTCTCTCCGACGACGGCGATCGGCGACCACCCTATGCATGATGAGGGAGCTCCTCGCCCCCATCAATGGCGGATAGCCGCCATCCAGAGATCGGACGCGGCGACGGCGGCTGGCCTCCGGTTGAAAGTCATCTCGTTTCGTTGACTGCCGGGACCCACGTGTCAGCCTCGAGGAGGTCGAGGGACCCACATGTCAGCCACCACGATACAAAAGGAGTATATTGCAGACACATTTTCAGGAAGGTTTCCTTTCCATTTCTTTTAGCTGGGCCTTTAGGATCTAAGCAGCTTCGGGCCTGAAGATTTAAACGGGCCACAATTTACTTCAGTGCTTCATTTAAAAGGGCCGTTCGGTACGCCGAACCTACAATTTCTTGGGCTGCCTTGCAGCAGCCCAGCCGTCTGGCAGCAAGCTTTTCTATTTCTAACCTTGTCATGGAGACACGCAGCCATTTTAGTCCCTACAGGTTGGCTGCCGTCGTACTGTAGCTATTACAGCATAGCTGCAACACAGCAACAAAAAGCTCTTTCGAACGAGACCAAAATATGGTGATCAAGAGAGTCGGTGAAGAAAACTCCGACCACCATTTGGATTTTTTTTTGGCCGGAATGATCGAAGGAGGCCATTCAAATGTTATTAAGATTGAGAGGAAATGTGACGATAAATTACAACAAGATGTTGTCGAGGTCGGTATGCACCCAAGTGCATCACCATAACCCCGCACCACCAACACAACACAACCCACCGAGAGGAAACTCACATCAAACCGACCATCGCTATGCGGGGCCGATCTCAACAACGACATCACAACAAAGACTCTTAAAACGACGTCTCCAACAAGGTTACGACATCTAAGATGTCGCCGTCATCATATAGGTTTTCACCTTGAGATCCTTGCTAAAGGAAGGAGGAATTAGGTACCTCGACCATGCCCCCAAGAGGGTTACGCCGCCGAAGGCGTAGCCGCCATCAACCCAGCAAAACATTGAACTAGGCTTACGCCTAGGACCGTACCATCCCCATCCTGAAAGATCGTTGCCCACCCACTCAGAATCCACCATCCAAACATTGGTAGCACGAGGTCACCACCACACCAGATCGACGCCCCTCCGCAAACAACTTTCGGTCCTGCCGAAACAGAACCGCCACCAAACCCACCGTCAACGCTCACTACACTGCCGCCACTTCCTCATGCGCCAGCTCGATCCACCTTCGCCACGCCGCCTACCAATGTTCATGCCGGATCTGGCCATAGAAACCGGAGATGAGCATCGCCGCATCAGTAGCCCAAACCTTCCATAGCAAACAGGTCGCCGCCATCCTACCTATAGAGCTCCCCGCAGAGAAGGGGAGGAGCTCCACAAGTAGAGGAAGAGCTTGACCCGTAGTGAGGACGACGGCAAACCGCCGCCAGCGCCTCTGCCCCGTCGCCACTCCCCACACTTTGTCCTAGGTTTCCTTCGTCTTGCCACCCATCGGCCTCCTCCCCGAATCCGACCAAGGAGGGGAGAATGGGCACCGCAGCTTCAAAAGTCCAGGCCTTCTCTGTTGCACGACCGTTGTCCCCCCAGTCGTCGACAAAGAAGGCAAAACACCATACTCCAAAGGCGCCGGAGCCCCTGACCACCATTGACCGCGACCAATCGGAGGTGGGGGAAGCTTCGCCCCCACCATTGCGTGACGTGTAGTAGGCGTCTAGCAGCTCGCGGCGCCGATGTGGCCAACCGATGGTGGTCGCGCGCGCCGACAGTCCACACCTCACGAGAAGCCGGCGGTATCTAGCTCACTAGATGTAGATCCGGCGGTGTTGCCCGCGGATCTCGCCGCCGATGGCCGCGCTCGCCGGGGACGGTGCACGCTGCCTTTCATCTAGCGCCAGCGCCGCAAGCACCCTCGCACTGCACGCCCAACCACCACTGCAGCAAGCAATGCATGCCCACCGTCGCCACGGCCGACCCTGCCATGCTCCAAGACCCTGCCGTCCGCCCACCGACGTCGCCGCGTCACCGCAGTCCAAGCTCTCGCAAACACTGCGCCTGGATCGCCTAGGCCCTAGCCGCCCGTACTCTGTCTCCTCCCGCGCGAGAAGATAGAGGGGATGCGGAAGCAGGCCTCGCCGCCGCCGTCCTCGCGCGTTGCTGGCTTTGCCGGATCTTGCTCCGGCAGCGACGAGGGTTAGAAGAGGGGGATGGGGTGGCCACGGCGGAGCTGATTCAGTCGCCGCCTATGTCGCTCTTATGGAGAGCGACGCGGGGCCGTCGTGTCCCAGCCCCATTTGGATATTTGTTTAGGGCAACTGCAAATTTACCGCTGACTTGAATTGTTATTGCAAACTTGTCGCTTAAAATTATAAAAATATCAGCAGAACGTAACGTGTATTTTTCAGGTTTTGAGCTCAAAATAATAATAAAAAAAAGGGATATACAAGAGTGGCGATCATTAATTAAATGCGTCCATTGGTTGCTTTTGTGGTTGAAGTGGCTGGCATTGGTTCAAGCACATTTGCAGTGGACATATATGCATTGCACATATATTTTCATTGCTGCATTCTGCCAGGATTGCATGACTACGCATTCTGAACTTGAAGTTTCTTGCATTGATCGATTATGTTTTGGCCTTGTGTTTATTCAACAGAATCCAAATCTGAGCCGACGAAATTTGAATCGATCTGATGTTACAACTCTTGATCAATTTCACGAGGCTTTTGGGCCGGATAGTTTAGATGGGCTGAATTACTCCAAGGCTAAATTCGATCGGCAGAAATATGTTGGTCAGTTCGAGAGACAGAAGACAAATTAGTCCACTGCAAAAATTGTTTGATCGGTCTCTGAAGTCTGAACAATTGACCTTCAGGAAAGGAAGAGAACGAAGAACGCCAGAAGTCTGAACAATCTGCAGAAAAGGAACAAGAAAGAGAAGAACGCCAAGGGACCTCCGACCCCTTTTTGATACATCTTTTCATCTTTACCTCGCCTCTAGGGAGGCCAAGCAGGATGGACTGGCGGCTCGGCGATGGCGGGGTACGGCCGGCGGCCCAGCTCCTTCCGGCGCGGACGACGACAACGAGGTCAACCAGGATGTGGCGGCGGCTGCTACACGAGCTGGCTGCGGAGTGGGGCAACGACGTGGCGGACCGCTCGGCAGTGGATGTGGTGCCTCTCAAGGGAGCCATGACCAACGAGGTTTACCAAGCGCGGTGGCCGCCGGTGGCGGAGGCAGTGGAGGGTGGTGATGGGGTGTATGGGGGAAGGGATGGAGGTTTTCTTCGACAGGGAGGCCAAGGTGTGCACGTTCGAGTCCATGTCGTGGGCTCGCGGCACGCCATGGCCCTCGCCTCCTTGGACTTTTCCCCAACAGACGCGTCGAGGAGTTCATTCTGGGCGAGCATTTCTTTTACCTTTTGATTTCCCTTTCTTTCTATTTCATGTCTGCCGTTGCATTCCTCGCCGCTATTTGATTTCGATGTTTCTTCGTATTTGGATGGTACTATTGTTCTTGAGTTATTCGTGTTGAGTTTCAAACTTTCAATGCGTGGCCTGAATCTTGTTTGTGAATGGGGCGCATAATCTTGTTTGTGAATTCTGCCTGTTTGCTATCGTTTCCTGCCTGTGATGCGGCCGGTGGCTCGGCCCCGCTCCTCCCGGCACGGACGATGGCGGCGAGGTCGAGCCGGACGGCCAACGGCAGCGGCGCGACGGCGGCAAATTCCGAGGCCGAGGTAGGTCGCGCGTTCTATCTGAACCTCCCGACCCCGTCCCCATCCCCGCCGCGAGCGGCCGCACTAGCCGACGACGACGAGATGGATTGGGGCTCCACCTGTAGCCACAGACAAATCGCCGGCGAAGTCAACGGTGACGGCGACGACCAACCAGCGAGCAGCAAGCACCGGCGAATTGGTACTGGGTTTGCTGCTGGGCTTTACTGCTACTGCGAAGATGTTCAACGATCTCCTTCATATAAAACGGATAATTAATTTTTGTTTTCGTTTTTTCTTCGATCTCTTCTTTTCACCGCTCAGGATTTGATACTCCTTATGTAATAATGTCAATAACTTTATCGTGTAGACCGCTGGCAGGATAAATTCGGTATTATAGACCAGTGCTGTTTGTGCGTCTGTGTATTCATGAGCTGCTGCTGATGCTTTCATTTGTACCAATAGATGATAGCAAATGACAAAGAAGATGAGAAAATTGGTTGGAAATTTGTAATGCAACCATGGTATGTGATGGTATCGAAATGCATAGGGATTAGAAAGAGAATGAGAATGAGAGGATAGCAGCAAAATTTGTTTGCTTATTTGCTTTGTGTATGTGATGCTATCGAAATGCATGTCATCCACGCGCGATGGCCCCCTACCAGACGCTCAATGCGGTAGACAGGTTCTGATCCACCAAACGAGGAAACAACTTCCTCAGCCATCTTCTTCCATGAGAGATGGACCTTCGCGTTCATCGTTCCCGTTTTTTTTTTCCTTTCGCGTTGGTTCTACATGCACGTGATACACACCTAACAAAAAACTGTTCACACTGCCGCGACGCCGCGCGGAAACTTCTAGTATATCTGCAAAGGGCAGGTTGAACTGCGCCATTCTGAAGTTCTGAACTCTCTGAAGATTTACAAATTTACACCTGGGGATCATTTCAATATACTATCAACTGGTTACTTCTACGAGCGGTTGAAGTTGGCATTGGTTGCAAGCAAGCAATTTTTGCAGTGGACATGTATCGCATTGCTGCATCCATGCCTGTCTGCCAGGTCGATCAGTATGTACATGCAAGTACATATATACATGCAACGTTAAAATAGAAAAAAGCTAGCTGATGGATGCAACAGCTAGCAACTGTTTGGTGACATGAAAGAGGCCGGCCCAGAAGATATGCATGGATATGGCTTCTGACATGAGTGCTGCTATCTGCATCGCTGCAAATTCGGTCTGCATGATCCCTCATGTCAAGCTACGCGTCAGAGACAGCCATCGTACGTATGTACGCAGACACTACTCGACATACTGTATATTGGGAGCGACAGAGATCAATTGTGTGCACGCATCATGCATATGCATGTATATAAATACGTGCGTACCCAACGTAGTATATAGTACGTGTATTGTCCTGTATTATCTTCATTTTTTTATAACGTAAAACGTTTTGACGTTTTGTTTATAACGTTTGGTCATTGATATGTTTAAATATTTAATGTAAATATAGAAAAGAATAAGTCATACTTAAATTACTTTTGATTTCAAACATAAGTCATAAATAAAATAAATTATAATTTCATAGTTCTTTAAATAACATTAATGGTCAAGAAAACTTAAAGTACGAAATAGAGTGAGCACTGTATAAGTGCAATTAATTTGATGCTGTGCAATCTACGTACAAAATCCCAACACACGCAGCCACTCACACTGCACTTGCACTAAATTAATTTACTGCTTGCAGGAGAGAGAAAAAGGAGATGGGTGTCTCTACACACGTGTGCCCTAATCGACGTACGTGCTGTGATTTGACTAGTCAGAGGCCAGTCGTTTTCTATCGAACGGAACCTCTCGCTGTCAGACATAATAACCGGTTACTGTACTTGTTTTGCTGATTAATTATTATCAGCTCATTGAATGTTGATGAATGTGAAGTATATATGCAATTAATCCATCAGATATATATTAATTTGTTTTCTGAAACGATTATCCTTGGACTGAATGATTGCGCGTCACCTTAGTTAATTAATTTGCAACAGTATATGTATTAGCAAGCTAGCTAGTAGCTCGCTCTAGCATGCGCATGCTTATATATCAAGTTGCACAAAGTATGCTGCTAATTGACTGTCTTGCAGGCCAGCTTCTACAGTAGGACTGCCTTTTGGCTTTCTGTATGATCAACTATATATTCGGTACATAGTACAGTAGTCTGAAGAACTAAAAAAAAAAAAGGCTGAGCAAAAAACCGCTACTATTATTTACAGTGAGAGGAGAAATTAATGGAATTCCTTTTTTTCTGAAGATATTTGAACCAGAGAGATCTAGAAGGAAGGGGCCGGGTCATGTAGCGACTTAGGAGCAAGACAATGTACAACATAACAAGAGAATCTTTAGGGATTTGGGGTCATTGGAAACACCATTTTGTGTACATGCCAGCAAGCACTATATAACTCAAGGTATGAGCATCTCGACACAAAAAATAATAGGCGTAGTACTGTATATGGGGAAGCTAGAGTTCAAGGCTTCAAACAGGAAACAACTGATCAGAGTTGATACATAACAACAAGGTTGCACCAACACCGATGCACTGATGTCAAGTACTCCCCTGTTGATCAGCTGGCTAGAATATTTAAGTTTTTAGATTAATCAAACTCTGCTGATTAATTACTACTAATCTTCCAATAATTAAACATAATCCATATATAATCAATAGGTAATACTGTCATATAAATGTACAAATGGTATGAACTAATCATGGTTTATTAAGAACTTAAGATCATATATCATATGCCAAAATAGAACAGATTCCTCTCATTCATCATAAGGTAAAAACCTACTTTGCATGTGTATACTCTTTGCGGTAGATTGTTCTTTACAGCACTTACGCTAGCTACTGGAACAGAAGTAAAAAAGAAAAAGAAATCAATGAAATTGCATCCCAAATTAATAAATTAATTAAGCGCTCTCTGATGATCTGATCTCAAAACCCTTGCGTGATTTCACCAAGAATGATGATCGAATATATGAACTTCTCTTGCCTATTTATTAGTTTTGATCTTGATCGAATAGCTAGCATATGCATGCATAAGTTCTTGAAACAAATTAATTAATCAGGCATTATTAACCTGTATGAAAGCATGGAAATTTACTTTAGCTACTAATCCCCTTAAACTGGAATCTAATATATACTAATGCAACATTATCTGAGAGAGACAGGAACAAGGAGAACAAGGTAAAGAATCCATGATGCACAGTACAACCGGAGTTCATTCTAGATCTACTACATGAAGCAACAAGTAAACATGGAGTACATACATATATGCAACACATCCTTTCAGAGCGTACGTACAGAGCAGATGTTTAATCCTGGTTGCAAGCATGCAAAGTATATATACAGAATCTGGAGAAGAATAAAAATGAAAACGAGAACACCAAAGGTAAAGTTTTTTTTAGCTAGGGATCAGGGCAAGAGTTGGGATACACAAGCAAAGGTAAAGATCAGATGTACAAATGAAAGAAGGATGATTAAGCAAGGGTGGTATATGTACCTGAATAAGACTAGTACCAACCGTGAAGGATCGATCTGCATGGAACAAAGGCCTTTAATGATGACAGCCTTTTCCTCACCTTCATCTCATCAGAGGCTAATTATTGCAGAGAGAGAGAGAGAGAGAGAGAGAGAGAGAGAGAGAGAACAGAGAAAGGAGATCCCCCATGGGAGGTAGTATAGCTGTGATAAGTGTGCAATTGCGCACAGTCATGCAGTCTTTCCCCCATCATTACACCAATCTGCATCTCATGCAGTTCATGCCACCAACAAGATCTACTGATCCTGTCTCTATGATCTATCCATAGGCTGAAAGAAACACAAAAAGAGAGGAGGGAACTAATTACTTGCAAGAAATATTCAGTTAACTTACCCAGTTCAGATTTGGACGAAGCAAATTAAGCAGGGTGCATGTGATCTAGCTAACTCATGATGCATGGGAGCCCTTCTGTTTGGGGGGAATGAAGCCTGGTCCGAGATCTACAAACAACATCTACTCTCATCTCTTTAGCTGATCTTTTCTTGAGATGTAAGGATCAAGAAAGATCGAGCAAAGAGAGATTAAAAGATACTAGATAGAGCGAGAGATTAAAAAGTAGCCCCGAGCCAGACAACATTCCCCTCAAAATGAAAAGGCTCCCTCTTGACTTCTTAGCTGACTTTTGCTTGATTGCTTGATCATCTCTTTCGGCTTCTTCTACCTGCAGCTCTTCACTTTGACTCTCACTTTCACTCTTCTCTTGCCCTTTGGATGGATCATGAGTAGTAGTGGTAGAATGGAACTTGGCTGTGTAGGAATGAGAGGGCTTGGAGAAGAAACCATGGTTTTCTGATTCCAATGGGGAGGCTAGCTGGAGATGGTTGCAGATGGAGCTAGCTAGAGCTGTACAAAGCTGCCTGTGGCTGCTTGGGGAAGAGGGGATCAATGGCCTTTTAATTGGGGCAGTTGTGGTGGACCTCTGCCCACAAGAATTGCTAGCTTCACCTACCCACCACCCAGCCAGCCTACCATTTTCCGTTCTGCCTTCTCCCCCTTTTCTCTTCTATTCCACTGTCACAAACCTAATTTCTGTGCAAATTCACAACCGATTGTATCAAGGATTAATTTCGTATGAAATTTCTAGGAAGCAAAGTTTTCTCAATAACACAATCAAATAGATTTATTAGGGAGTTTTTAAGGTCTAACAAATAGTATCTTGAAGTACCAAAATACAATCCTATAAGTTGGCATGATAAACGATCATCTAGATTTTGTTTTGGTATTTCAAGGTACCATTTATTGACCCATAAAAAAACATCGATTTATTAATACACTTTATATGATATGGCGTTATGGACATATTTTGTTGTTTTGACTATTGACTCGGTTGTGTATATTTGGTTTGGATGCGAATGCTCGATTTTAATCCTTTTTTTCAAAAAAAAAATGCTTTGTTTCAGTCAAAAAAAGTATTACATGCTCTGATAACTTGAGATCCACAATGTGTGAAAGTATTTTCAAATATTACTCTATTGATATAGTTTTTTATGCACTAGATTTACTTTGTAATTTGACTAATTATTTGTGAAAAATTATAAAGATTGACTTCTAAAAAATGCGCCTTATAAAATTGATGGATGGAGCACTTCCTTGAGACCATATATAAAAATCTACTTGAATATACCACTTGTAATTAAGAAAACCCTAAGAAAGAAAAGTTATCGCTATCTTCTGTTTGCATCAACGTAGAAGGTTGTGGTCATTTGTATCGGATTTTCGCTGACCGCCACGCAATCAATGGTCAAGATTCAAAAAAGGCATATCTACTCATAAGCCTTTCCTAATCCTAGAGAAAAAGTCACTAGTGGTAGCTCCTATAGCTAGTGAGTTTAGTGCATTTTCAAGCTCTAACCCCATGCCTGCCTATACCCCACACTGTCAGTGCAAAAAAAGGTTTGAGAGAAAAAGACCATGGAGGTCCATGACAGCAGCAGGGAACATGCACCCATGACTCTCATACACTTGAGAAAGGTATAGTAGCTTTTTTTGCTCTAGCTTTTCATCCATCCCTCTCCTCCCTGCCTCTTTCAGAGTTCAGACACAAGTTTAAATGCAGAGTTTATGATGAAGGACATGATAGAGAGAGAGAGAAAGAGAGAGAGAGAGAGAGAGGCTGTGTGTGGGGGCCGGGCTGCCTGCCTGGTTGGAAAGAAGACGAAGCAGTAAAAGACAGGACGACGAGGCTGCAGGGCAGGACGCCATGGCGACTTGCAATGCTGCTGCTTTCGACCATTTTTACAAAAAAAAAAGAACATATATAGTCGTGGTTTTGTGGACCAAAAGCATATATTGATATATACAGGAGAATCCAGCAGCAATATATCCAAGCATCCATATAGCATCGTATAATCATATGGATGGCTTTCTTCATTCTCAGACGAGTCATGCAGATCGATCGATGCAGCAAATGCAAATACGAAATGGTAATTCAGAGCTGGGCCTGCATGCCTGTATGCAGAATGCAAAGATAATCAGAGCTGTACCTTTATGCAATGCAAAGAAAGCATATTTTCTTTATTATTCAGAGTTCAGACTGATCGATATGATGATGCATGATGGATGTGACCACGACGCAGCTAGGCAGCAGCAAGACACCATGCCCTCTCTCTCTCGCCGGCTTGCCCGCCATTGCCTTGCCGAGCTCCTCTCTGCCAAAACTGCAATATTGCCATGCCATACACTGCACATACGCAGCATATATACGTGCAGATACACAGTATATATTCAGAGCTGCTCATCGATCCATCGCTTCGCATTTCTCCTCTTTCCCCTGCATGTTACATGCTGCTCTTCTGCCACGCTTTGTTTTGCCTGAAATGCATGAGCATCATCAAATGCATTATGCATATGCATCGTTGTGCATGTTCTGATAAATGTTCATGTTCTGAGAAATATTCATGCATGATATACTCCTACTCCATTCGGCAGCAATTTCTTGCTTTCGCCGCATCACGCATCCGGCATTCATGCATGCATCACGAGCTGCATTGCATGGGGTTGAGCTCACCAAAAACGATGAGGCTGATCGATGCTGCCAGCTAGCTAGCTGCCGTTGTTTTTGCTTTTAATTATGCTCTGCTGACTGAGTTGACAATTCCTTTTCAGTTCACTACTGTTGCAGAGAACTGGAAATGTTGTTTTACAGCTGCGCTCGCTCTGAAAAAGAATAATGCAGAGGTCCTGAAAAAGATTGATCACAAACGTGGGTACGGACGTCGCAGATTTGCAAATTGTAGTTAGATATTTTGTCGGTAATTAATTAAGCAGGAGCTTAATTAATTCTTCAGTTCACTCTGGAGTTAGTAATGCTGCTGAAACTGCGGCATGTCTTCTGACCAGTACATTCTGAAGTTGTCTAAAAAGAATTAGTACATTCTGAAGACATGTTTCATGTTATTTTCTTCAGATCAGAGCCTATAATTAATTTTGCTTAGAGACAACAAGGCCTGTTTGCTGAAAGCAAAAATCAATGGTGATCATGTTTTTGCTCATGATCGAAGGTGACTATAGCAACCAGAGTTTAGCGAGCTAGCTTAGCTAGATGGCTGCAAATGATGGAGTTTCTTTCCCTTGGCCTGCTAGCCTGTGTCGTCACATGCACGAAATATATCATGCATAGTGCCTTCTTTTTTTTTTTTCAAGAGGTCCGGTGGTCGCATTGCACGGACGCATGCCTGCCTGGCCATTTCATTACTCGACCAACAACCAAATGGCAATATGTTTTCCTCTTCTTCGATATATCCAACGTACGATATTTATATAGTCCTGTACGTATTTATGGCTAGCCTGATTAATGATCATATAATTCCAATATATGGTTGCAAATTCAATCCGAGATTCGTCTTATCTCGGGAGTAATCGAGCATTGTACTGAACCAAGTATACATAGACCAATTATCGGTGATATATCGATCGAATAAGCTAAGGTAGCTAGCGATTTGTACTTACCTTAGGATTCTTTTTTTTTTATTGTTCGTTTCGTTCCTGTCCAGAAATTGGCTCTCAGCTAGTATATGCTGCCATATCATGCTATGGCTTAGTAGCTGTCTAAGCTAGCTCTCTCCCATGAGTTTGTTTCAACACACTCATCCACGCATGCTTTGATTTAATTTCTGGATATTACTGGGCCGTTGCAGAGGAAATTGTTAATTCTGAGGCCTAACCAGACCAGGATGTGTTGGAGATAGACGAGTTATAATGGGCCGCGCTGCCCGCTCGGTTGGACGGCCAGATTGGGCCGTACGTGGAGCATATCTGCATCTTATAGTTTGCTGGCCCTGTTTATATCTGTAAGTGTTTCTTTTTTTCTTCTTCTGTGACAAATCTCTAAAACTGATATTTTTACATGCTCTGATGATTTTGTCCATGTTGTTAAGTTTAAAATAGGGATAGTTTGGTCTATATTAATTAGCCTATAGTGTTGCGCTCATATATATTTTGAGATTGACAAATTTACCATGCTAACTAACACTAAAAGAATATTAGCTGCAATGATGAGCACCTATATCAAATCTAAAATTTAAATTGGGTGAGTAGATTTCACCACTAGAAACCTAACTCCTCTTTGCATCAATATTGATATTTGATATCAGTGAAACCTGATAATGCTAATTTAGCATCAAACATAACATGACATTGATTTTGGTTCAACCATAAAATTTCCCAGTGCATATTAGCCTGATGTAACAAGAATATATTTGCTAGTATCAGGTGGCACAAAATTTTGAACTTACTGGTAATTTAAGCCATGGAAGACTATCATTTTTTCAAAATTCGAACTGGTAGACTATGATACTCTCTTCATCTCAGAATAAAAAAATTAAATATCACACATTATAATATTATAAAACTAAACAATAGTTATGTCCAGATTCACGGCACTATAATCTGAGTCAAATTGATCCAACCCAACCTGTCGGTGATATGGATATAGGGGTACCCACAGGAGACTAAACTTTATTTGGCAGAGGTCCGCGTCCGAGGGAGGGAGTCGAGGCAGCCCGATGCCTTGCCCAAACATAAGGGGCTAGGCGATCGCGGCAGCCCGAACCACCTCGGACCTGTGCACGAGGATTACGGCGACTTGGACCCATGCGGCACGCTCCAGGGGAGTCGGGCCTAGGGTCCGGCAAGGAGGCCACACCCCGCGGAAGGAGTTCGGGCCACCCGATGCCACGTGGAACGCCCTGAGGAGGGCGCGCCCGAAGGCCTGCGGGGAGGCCACACCCCACAAAAGGGGTTCGGGCCACCCGAGGCCACGTGGCACACCCCTGAGGGCACGCCCGGAGGCCTGCGGGGAGGCCACACCCCGCAGAAGGGGTTCGGGCCACCCGAGGCCACGTGGCACGCCCCTGAGGAGGGCACGCCCGGAGGCCTGCAGGGAGGCCACGTGTGCCACGTGTATGATCATGACACGTCCTCAACGGCCAACCACCGCGTTTAAATGCCGAGAGAGAGGCCTGACGCCTGCCTCATTGCATTTAATGCAACGTGAGGTGCGGCTGTCTGCTCCTCATCATCACCCTTTTCGCCCCGTGTCGAGGGGGAGAAAGTCTTCAACCCCGTGACCGCGACTTGACCGCGCTGTCAGACGCACGCCCCTATCCCGTGTCTGGTCACCGTCGCATTTAATGCGTTAGACAGCCGCGTGGAGGAGAGGCAATGAGTATATATGGCCTGCGTCACCCCTAGCACGGTTGTTGGCCCGCTGGCAGGTGGGCCCCACCGATGGTTAGGTAGGTTGACCATGCAATCCCATCAGCAGCATGGTGGCCACGTCGCCCGTTATCTCCACCAGCTCCTGCAACGTGGCGACAGGAGTAGGTATAGGAGCAATACCTTGACAAGACGGGGCCGTGGTTGCCTACGACCTGGCATGAAGCTAAGAAAACCCAGGACTACTATGGTGTCCCCTTACTCTATAAAAGGAGGCCCAAGTCCACCTTAGAAAGTGGGGGTCTGGTGGGGTTCGATCCCTGAGAAACCCAGAGCCTGCTTCAGTCATCAGCTACACCCCCTCCTAGAAAAGAACTTCATCTTAGTAGCTGAAAAAGAGATTGGGTGAAGAGTTAGGAATACTCTGATGGTAGCATAGAAGAATCATCACACCAAATCCTTGTAATCTCTCGTTCACTATATCAACAACAAGAACAGGAGTAGGGTATTACGCTTTTCTAACGGCCCGAACCTGTATAAACCCTCTGTGTCGCATGTGATTGCTTGTTTCCTTCCACCCCGCCACCTTCTTCTTCTGCTTGATTCAGGCCTCGGTACACCGCACCCCTATGCTGAAAAAAAGGGGTTCCCGCGATCCCACGTATCAAGTACACGCGTCGATAAAAAAGAGGTTCCGTGATCCCCGCGTATCGAGCACACTTATCGACACAACCTGAAGCAAACGAAGCTTAAGCGGCAAAGGGCCCAGAAGCATCTCAAGTCTCGACCCAAGAAACCCCTTCTCCAAGCCGCTCGCCTTCCGATATCAAAACCGACTTGCCTAATCCCCTCCTCTTCTCTTCTCTTCTCTTTCCCCATCCACCCGCGTTCATCGATCGATTCGGCGATTCCCCTCCGCCGCCGCCGCCGGCCGCAGATCCTGCTCGAGACCCCTCCAATCTCCTCCCGCTCTCTCTCTCGCCGGAGGAGGCGAGGAGAAGATTCCCCGATGAGGTCGTCGGAGTCGTCGCGGTTCGTGCAGGAGCTGGTTCTCTACGCCGCCAGCGCCGCCCTCAGCTGCCTCGTCCTCTTCGCCGGCCTCCGCCAGCTCGACCCCAATCGCGCCGCCTCCCAGAAGGCTCTCCAGCACAAGAAGGAGATCGCCAAGCGCCTCGGCCGCCCCCTCATCTCCACCACCCCCTACGAGGTATCTATCCGCAATCCCCTTCTCGATTCCCCAATTTCTAGGGTTTCCCCAATTTCTAGGGTTCCTCGCTTACGGCTTACTCTACCCTACTAGGATGTGATTGCGTGCGATGTAATCAACCCTGACCACATCGATGTCGAATTTGATTCGATTGGTGGCCTAGAGCACGTCAAGCAGGCGCTCTACGAGCTCGTCATCCTGCCACTGCGCCGCCCGGAGCTATTCACCTTCGGCAAGCTCCTCAGCCCGCAGAAGGGCGTGCTGCTCTACGGCCCGCCCGGCACCGGCAAGACCATGCTCGCCAAGGCCATCGCCAAGGAGTCCGGCGCCGTCTTCATCAATGTTAGGATTTCTAACCTCATGAGCAAGTGGTTCGGCGACGCGCAGAAGCTCGGTAATAAAGCACCCCCTGAACCTTTCGGTGCTAGTCAATTATCTTCATTGGTTTCAACTAGTACTGCTGATATGATGCTTATGATATTACATCTGTGTGCATGACAGTGTCTGCTGTATTTAGCCTTGCTCACAAGCTGCAGCCGGCTATTATCTTCATTGATGAGGTCGATAGTTTCTTGGGCCAAAGGCGGACAACGGACCATGAAGCTATGACTAATATGAAGACAGAGTTTATGTCCCTCTGGGACGGCTTCACCACCGATCGTGAGTACTCTGCCTCGCGTTTCAGTATTCTGGTTGGGTCATGGACGACTACTGCTGTACATTAATATATTCCTAATGCTCGTGTGTTCGAATAGTTGATAGTCCACAAATAGCATTGTTTCCTTTGTTATGTCTTAATGTATAGGACACACCTTCGCTACTTTAAATGTTTTGAGTGAGTTGGTGGTGGTGACTGCTGATGGATTGTTCTACATCGCATCTCTCCACCCACAACTAACTTACTACATAGAACTCCGCTGCACACATCCTCTCAATATATACCCTGATTCCCCACAAGACGGACTCTTATTTACATGTCAAAAACCACATGTAGTTTGGAATATTATTCACTACGTTAATTTATCTAGATAAAATATACGTTGCAATGCTCTATTATTCTGCCTACTTATTCTAAAATTATGCAGTGTGACAATCCACTGTGCATTTTGACATTTATACACTATTTACTTCTTTTTTATATATGGTCTAATCTTGCTAAACAGTGCTACGCAAAGCTTTACTCTTCTGTAGCCTTGAATTTTTGCCCTCCTCCAACCTTTAATTTATCTTCCATAACCTTCAAGTTAATTTTTTAAGTTTGCTCATGGTAGAGTACCAACATAGCTTAATGCTTCATTGTTCTGAACAAATTCAACTTGCACTATTGATTCAGCACAGAATATTGTTATTTAACCTTGCATATTACTAGTTCGGACACCTTTAAATTATTCAAGCTAATTACTACATGGTGCTAGCAGGTTATTACTAATTGTACTGATGATTTTTTACAAGAAAAATTAAAAATCACTGCCTGGAGGCACAGTTGTTAGTGGTTCATAAGGGGAACTAGTTTTTGCCACAGAGTTGGCATTACAATTTATAATTTAGAACTGGAAGTTAGTACTAGCAATTTGTTCCAGATACCACATGCCCCCACTATTATGGCCATTGTTGTAATCAGATCAATTGTGTGTGGTTACTGTGCACCCAAATGGAAGATCAAACAAGAGTAGCCATGTGATCTGAATTTAATGTCAAATTGGTGAACTGATCACCATCTAAACTTCCCCTGAATTAATGGAATAAGATGGTTTTCCCATCTTATTATTAGCTTTTGTTTGTACATAAAATAATTAGTTTTGTCTAAGTTTGGCATGTCTTTTTATTAGTAAAGAGAAATCAAGTACTATCAATTGTGATAAGTTGTGTTGATGTCTTATTATTTAACCATGTTATGCTAGTAAACACTATCTCTTCAAACATAGGGAGCAGCTTGTTTTGTAAGTTGCAAAAATTTCCCTGGATACTCCCGTGCAGCATCTTATGATAGTTATATGAATTTGCAGAAAATGCTCGTGTTATGGTCCTTGCTGCGACAAACAGACCATCTGAGCTAGATGAGGCTATCCTCAGGCGCTTTACTCAGATTTTTGAAATCGGGATTCCTGTTCAGAGTGAAAGAAGCAAGATACTTCAGGTCGTATTGAAGGGAGAAAATGTCGAGCCTAACATTAATTACGATCACATTGCTAGACTATGTGAGGGATTTACTGGATCGGACATCCTAGAGCTGTGCAAGCAGGCAGCATTCTACCCTATCAGGGAGCTCTTGAACAAAGAGAAAGATGGGCAGAAAGCAGATGTGAGTATTCCTTCTACACTCTTATAAGAACTACATATCACATACTGTTGCGCACTGTGATAATTTCTTAGTATTGGTTGCTTCATTTACTTCCTTTGGGTACTTAATTTACGACCTTGTTAATGGCAAACCTTGTGCATGAATCCCTTCGTGTCACTGTAGCCGTTGATTCTGTTTAACCTGATATGGGCAAATTTCATTTACAGTAGCTAGTTGTAACTAAATGATGTAAACTGCTGAAACTCCATAAAATTGATCATTGTCCTTTACATATTGGTTCTGATTATCTTGCCTCCTGGTTGCTGGTGCAGAAACCAAGACCCTTGAAGCAATCAGATCTGGAGAAAGCATTATCAACGTCTAGAAAGGGGAAAAAGGCAGCAAATGGAACAACGACGGGGCTGCAGTCGCCTGTGTGGATTCGGCCCTCTGATTCGGAAGACGATCAGGTACAGAGCGCAATTTTTGAGATATCTAAGCTGATGTCTCGAATAGTTCAGAACAGTCAGTCGGAACCGCAAGAGCCATCTTCACCTTAATCTAATCCTTTTGCTAGATCTCGTGAAAATCCAGTGGAGTAAGCGCAGGGATTACCTCGATATCGTTAGGTTTACTAATGCAGCTTGCAAGATTAAGGGTATGTATGGGATTCATTTAGCGTCGCGAGGCTGCAAAGGTTTTTGAAGTTAAAAGGGCAGCTGGCAATGCTTGCAGTGATGTTTACTGTTTTAAAAGTCAGAATTATATATGGCCCGTGTCAGTATTCTCTGAAATTTGTTATCATCACCTTGTATTTTAAATTTGTTTTAGCTAAAGCTTTAGAGTAGACTCTATACATAACGAAGAAAAGAAAGTTCGGTGGCACATGGTTCACAAAACATTGTCCTTTTTGTCAGAACACTCTCAACATGATGAGACGCTCAAACGTTTTTCACCCCAAGAGCTGAATTAACATATACCTTTTTCCCTTACAATTATGGGTATTTCGAATCAACGGCAATATATCTCGATCGGTCTCTCCTATAATACGATTGACGATAAAGACATCACTTGACGAGTACATGCTTGCTCTCTTGTCATATCATTTTTATTTTGGACTTGCAACCAAATAATCCAGCATCTAATAATCTAGGAAAAAACGGCTCACAGCTGCATATAACAATCCAGATTATTATAATCCATCACAATAGCTAGATTACAATAATCTCAAGCAAAAAAACTGGGCCTTAATGTTTTTCACCCCAATAGCTGAATTAATATATACTTTTCAGTTACAATTACGTGTCTTTAGAATCAACAACAATATATCTGGATCGTCTTCTCCTATACTCGGACGATAATGATCAGATGAAGATGTCAGACTTATCAAGAGCATGACGAGCACACGCTCACTCTCTTCAAGGCACTCGTCTCCATCATGGACAACTCCTCAGCCAGCGAAAGCCTTGTTCCCTTAAACACAAGCGCCGCATTCGCATCGACATTCCCCGCCGATGCATCCACCATCTCCAGCGACCTCCTCGACACAATCCCATAAATCTCCTTGAGAAGCCCAAGAAAAGCCTCCTCAACATTATCCCCACTCAACGCCGACGCCTCCGAGAAGAAAAGCCCCTGATCCTCCGCGAACGCCGCCGCCTCGTCGGAGTCAACGGCGCGCGAATTGGTCAAATCGGCCTTGTTGCCGAGGAGCATGACGACGATGGAGGAGTTGTCGGCGCGGGCGCGGAGGTCGGCGAGCCAGCGCGCGGCGGCGAGGAAGGAGCGGCGGCTGGTGACGTCATAGACGAGCATGGCGCCGAGGGCCCCGCGGTAGTAGGCCGAGGTGACGGCACGGTAGCGCTCCTGCCCCGCGGTGTCCCAGATCTGGGCCTTGACCCGCTTGCCGCCGATGAGGAGGGTGCGTGTTTGGAACTCGATGCCGATGGTGGATTTTGAGTCGAGGTAGAACTCGTCCTTGGTGAATCGGCCTAGGAGCTGAGTCTTGCCTACTGCTGAGTCGCCGATCACCACCACCTTGAACACGTAATCCTCCTCCTCCATTTTGGATTAGGGGAATTTGTAGGTGATAATAGCTTCTGCTTGATCGATCCAGATGCAACTAACTATGCAAGCTCTGCAGTTGATGCACAGCGAGCTGTAGCTATTATACTCTTCTGTACTAGCTAATGCAACTATGCAAGCTCTTGCTCTGCCATGGATGCAAAACGAGCTATAGCTAGCAGCTACCTTGTGTGCTTGCTTATATGGAGGTGTACCTTTAATTCTTCTGAGCTCACGTTTGCGGTATGGCATGGGTTTGTAATATAATTAGTATAACTAATTAATATTGACATGTTGGCGTATGGAGATGTCGAGAGTGGTTGAGAGGAGAGGTTCATCTTGCTGCTCCTACTGTGGGTTATCTCTCTGTTTCTTAATGGATTTGAGGCGGCAAATTAAGAAGATGGAGTCATGGAGATTGAAAAGATCAGTTCCTGGTGGCTGTTGCCCTCAAAAAAAAAAAAGTTCCTGGTGGCAGTTGCTGAGCTGCCGATAAGTACTAATCGATCATGGGGGTAAACTGCTTGGTAGAGAGGTAGTGCGTGCATATAGCTCTACTGCTCCTATATGTACTCTCCTTTTTGACATTTTCGTTGTAGAGTACCGATCGAGTACTGCTAGTGCCTTGTAGTGTGCTATAAGCAAAGGGAGCACTGCTGTTACTCTTTGAATATTGATTAATTAGTTCGTTTCACTAACGAGTACTATGTACATATATACATTCATCGGTTAGTTTTTGCCAGACAACTTGCTATGTGCTTTCGTGCAATCACTCCTTGTCTTGTGTTAGTTTCCAGAGTAACGATAGTAGGAGACAGGGTGGAGATTGAACAATATACAGGAAAAAAAATATAAACTCAACTGCTCAATCAGTATATAGAACAGTGCGGATATGGATTACGTGTGCGTTAGCATAATTCAACTGCTCAATCAATATAGTACTACAGGTCTACAGTCCTCAACTGCTACGTACTTTCATCACGCTGCAGCAATGGCGTCTCACGCTCTCGTTTGCGGTTTGCTTTCCTGTTTCAGTTGGTTTCGCACATAATTAATGCTACAAGTAGTATTGTATTGTAAATGATGAGATTGACATTATGCATAATGTGGCTAGTGCATCATACAACCCATTTTTTATTATCTGAATTCGTGTATAATCCCCTAGGATGTGAAAGACGAAACAATGGGTTGCTTACTTGCATTATCTGAAATATTTTCTGTGCAATGAAGAGCTTGCATTAGTTAATAAGATCTGAATTTCCCGTAATATTCAGGGCTTGCTTACTTGAATGAATGTTTTTCTCCTTTTGTGTTGGGATTATTAGTTTTGTATCATCTGACTTGTTTGATCATTTGCTCAAGGTTTGAGTGTGTGATTTGCAATAACAGGTTGCAGCTTATTGGTTATTGCAAACAAAGGCCGGATATATTTTCATTATCTATAAAAAAAAGTTTAAAGCTTGCTGTTGGTTTTGCAGCATAAGAAGAACTGAAGCAACGACATCTCTGCCAACACAACTCGCTCTCCATCACACCAGAATTCAAGCAAATTAAGCTCATGATGCAGTATAAATTTAAATTAAACTGGTCCTCATATATGGCAACGTATCTGGTAGAAACCAACCTCTCGTGCAAACTATGAAAACTTCAATCTGAGCCATACGATTCTCAAGAGAGGTGGGAGGGGTGATTTGCAAAACTGTATTTGTAAATCACCTCTTCACCTCTCTTGAGTTTTACAAATCACCCCTCCCACTTCTTCTAAGTGCATTCTTGGATCAACATCGTGTAGTTTAGATTGAAGTTTCCATAGTTTGCACGAGAGGTTGGTTTCAATCAAATATGTTGCCCTCGTATATATACCCTGACAAATAAACAAAGTAAGGATTTCAGCTGAGAGAAATGAGAATACGCAAGCGTGTTACACTGACGAAGCAGCAATTCGAAACATAAAAGAGGTTTAGCCGGACGAAATTATGAAATTTTGCAGTAGCAGAGTCACACGGTGGTCTGATTCTGACAAATCAAGCAACTCTAATTTAGGAGGAGGCGATCGCAGATGGCGATGAACTCGGCCATGACGTCAGCGACGATGCCTCCCTTCCCCTTCCCCACGAGCATCCTCACCAGCGCCACCACCCGCGCGTCCTCCTCCTCCTCACCGGCGGCGGCATCCGATTCCGACACGAGCAGCAGCGCCCGCGCGTGGCGCGCCGCCCTCGTCAGCGTCCCGCCGCGGATGGACGCGTCCGCCAGCGCCGCCGCGTACCCCGTCGCCGCGCGGCTGGACGAGATCGATCGCCGCCGCTGCTGCTTCTGTGCCTGCACGACACGGGGCGCCGCCGCCGCGCGCGCGGTTGTGACGGATAGGCGAGCGCGCGGCGGATGCTGGTTCTTGGCGGAGGAGGAGAAGGCGGGCTTGAGGTGGTGGTGGGAGGAGGAGGCGGGGATCGGGAGCGCGCCGTGGTGGAGGGAGACAGCGGCGTCCATGGCGGCGAGGCGAGAGACACACGAGTGGTTTATCCTCTCTCTCTTTTTTTTCCAACTTTTATCTCTAATTCTCTCTATCGATGTGTGCGTGTGGCTGTGACGGAGACGAACACGACAACCTAATTCGAAAGTTGGGCCAAGAATTGGGTAGCTATCTCATTGATGCCGATCGGGAATTAGGCCGAATGAAAATGATCTAAGTATGCAAGGTTTGGGCCGCACGAAAGTCGAGTCCCTTGGAGGCCCAATTACATGGGACGCAGCACGGAAGTCGAGATATCGAAATGGGCCGCCCGTTTGAGGACGGACGGCCTTGGTCTGGCCCAAAAGACGAACGGCCAGGAATAAGAATTTGCTACCCATCCAAATTTGGCCGAAAATCTTCTTTACATAAATCTACAAATGATGGCACGTGTTTTTGCATTTATAGCTATTTTTTAATTATATGCAACGTATCCATCCACGACGATGTGTCTCTACTGTGATTCTAGGAAAAAAAAAATGATAGCAGCCAAAACATTTTTTATTTCAAGTGTCCATGCAGTGCCCATGTCGTACGTCTCGCTGCCCGATATGCTACAAAACATTTTTTATTTCGAACACTTCGCCACTTTGCGGATTTAATTTAATTTCTTTTCTATTAGGTAAGGAACCGAGGAAGAGCTTATAAAGCTTAATTTGTCGTTAAGCGCCTGCAGGGCTTGCATGACTAACCCCAAAAACACTTTAATAACACTGCTAATCAGACCAATAGATCTCACATCATATCTGCAGCTGCAGGTTCGGTTTCCATGCACAGGAGTGAAGAGTGATCACTTTTTCGCATTGATAAATCTGATATATATTGATTTAATAATCACCACCAGCTAGTAGACAATTATCTGCAAGTTGGGTGCAGATGCAGAGTAGATTAGTGCATCCAGCCAACAGGTTCCATCACCCTGCATTATGTGCCCATGCCTCTCCAATCTCCTTCAATTCCACCCACGGTTTTCTCTCGCAAACCTCCGGCTGGTCGACACGAATAATCAGCTCACCACTACAAGCCAACAAAACGCTCGTATATAGCCATATATATGTACATCATCTTCCATTGCAAATGGCTTCCATCTGCCAACAAACTCGCTACCAAAAAGGACCATTACAAAATCAATATATACCCACACACACATGTATGCGACTCCGATCGAATTCTCTCTCTTTCTATGAGCTAGCGATCGATCGATCAGCTTGAGCTACTAGCTAGCTTAGATAGCTAGCTAGCTACGAGGTGCAAGCTAATTAAGGTGGAGAAGATGGTCATCGCCGGCGATTCGCCGGCGCCGGCGACGGAGGAGGAGATGTATGTGGAGGTGGCGTCGAGGTTCTACCGCGTGAAGCCCGGTGAGGATGCCGCCGGCGCCGGCGATCGTTTTCACTTTCTCGAGTCGTGCTTTCTCTGCAAGAAGATCATCGCCGGCGACCGCGACATCTTCATGTACAGGTAAAAAATTCCCAAATTAATCAGTCAATCTACATATTTGGTGTGTTCAGTTTTTCAGTAAGGGTTAACCGTTCAAAGTTCAGTAAGAAATTGAGCTTAATCTGCTTGTATATTTGATGCAGAGGGGATGCGGCGTTCTGCAGCGAGGATTGTAGAGAGGAGCAGATGGAAATGGACGCGGCGCTCGAGGTGGTGGCTCGCCGTCACCGTCTCATTTGCAAGCCGTCGTCGACGACGACCTCGCCGGTTTCCGCCGATGCAACGGCGGCGCCGGCGAGGCCTCCGATGATGCACCGGCGGCCGACCATCGCCAACCTCGCGGCGCGAACGCCGGTGGCAGCCACCAGCTAGTGTTCAGTGTCGATCAACAGTTCAACACACCAAAAAGACAAACACTGTGCAGAAATCGACAAAGTGTGGATTAGTCGCGTGTGTGTGTGTGTGTAGCATAGCTTAGATGTAGATCCATGGGAATATTATATATATAGGTCCGTGTTTTTGCCAACTGATTTTTGTTTTTGTGGTTTTTCACGGCCGTCTTGATGGTTGTTGTTCATAGGTATACAGTCAGTTGCAGGCTTGATGCTAGCGCTGGCTAGGACGAACATTGATTGGTTACTGTTGGATTGCAGTGTTGTTCGTCTTTGGGATCAGATCTAAGATCTTCGATAGTATCAAGGAGATGATCATGGTTTGTTTCTACTAGAACACTAGAGATGGGATCTGCACGGAAATGAAACTGATACTTAAGATTGTTATAAGTGTTAGAAGGCAATAGCTAGGCCATGTGATGATCATATGAACAACGTGTGATGTTGGAGATGGTCAGAATGATGTGTGTACAAATTAGATACTCCTACTGTTTCATCCATGCATATGTAACCATTCACCAATCACCAGGACGGACATCCTGACTTGTATCATCTGTTTCCTACGTGAGTACATATTATTAACTTGATTCTTATGCTGTGTGCGATCAAGATAATGCTCTTGTTTTCCACAACTTCTTGCTCTTCAATTCTCACACTTCATCAAGGACTGATAAGATGGCACGGTAGTACACTTGCCCTTCAAGTCCGAGTGATGCCAACTAACATTATCATAGAACTATGGTACAACTTGGCACTTTTTCTCAAGGCTTATGTTTGAAGACAAATTTCAGTCATGTTCTCTCCCGGACTTCACTTCCAATTTGCCAGTGTTTTATGTCCTTTCTTTACCATGACTCATCATATTGGTGGCCATCAAGATATTTCTGTAATCAAGGCACAATTGGTACGATACCAGCTGCGTATATACGCATCATGTTGCCTTCATTTTGCAGCAAACTGATGAAGCACAGGGACCTATACATTCATCCAACCTACCATTTCATGATCATGACTTTGCATCTTCCAAAGAAGTTACTAAAAAATAGAGAGGACACAATATGTTCTATCGCCTAGAGCAATCAAAGAACATGGGCAGAGGTAGCGTTAATGTCTTTTCATGTTGCACTTTTTTCATTCCCTTGGCATCATCTTTTATCCATCAGTTATCCACAGACTAGCATGTCATTTTGGTTTTTACGAAGAAATCCTAAGAGGGAGTAATTTTCCAGTGTTATGGCAGTCAACACGATAAATCATTGTGCCGGAAGAGATAGTGGAACAAGACAAACACACGTTCATGATCCTGCTACTTGCACAGTCGCACTTTTGACCATTGAATTTCATGCATAAATTAGCAACAAAACATAATCAAGTAGAACACCCATTTGTACTTCTTTTCCATGGGGCAACTAAATAATATATTATGCATAATCCTGAACAGTCCAATTCAAGACATTCTAGCAGCCAATGAGTGAAGAAAATGAACTCCCAACAAACACACACGAAGGAACAGCGAACAAAACATATACTAGTATTTACTATAAGTCCCAGAAGCAGATCTAAATAGAAGTTTACAACTAAACAAGGTAACAGAATGCGTCATGGTCTCATGGATGCCTCAGGGGCTCAGGGCTAAATCAGAAATCGATGGGCCATTGACAATTTATAATATTTAGTGACACATGCAAATTCTGCATAGTGCCACGCCACTGGAGATATTCCAAAAGATGAGTGTGACTGCAAGAAAAGAGCAAGTCAAGGGCCCATCCTGACACGAGCTCACCACCATGAGAAGGACAAGAGAACCTATCAAGGTTGTAACAAGTGCTTGCAAAGGAGAGGACTGAAAGCGAATATCAATATGGAGAGAAAGAGATTAAAGAGCAAGGGATTCCTCTACCTGATAGCTATGTCCTCTTTATTCAAACCTTTTCTTATGAAGTGGTTATCTTTGGTTGGCTTTGCTAAATTATCACCTCAAGAGAGGGACATATGAAATCTCTTCGTTCGGTGGCAGTCCCATTCTAGGGTTCTGTAGCACTGTGTCAAAGAGCTAGAAGTTTCAGAAAGTGTGATGCCATCTCTATAATTAGATTTAACAAAGTTCCCGTGTGTACTTTCTCTAGCTTTTACGCATATATTTCTTAGTATTTAATTATGCGCGAGTTGGCAGCAACAGTCCAGTTCTCATTGTATGCCAAAAGGCCAATTAAAGGGAATCATGTTAAAAAGAGTTTTTTAACTATTACATGGTAGTAATATGGTACTGTGGTGGTTAGACATACTGATACAGAGGAAAAAAATGAAACAATAACAACAGAACATGACAAAATCATGTGCTCGTTTTAGGATTATGAGGGCAAAACCAAAAGGGAAAAGGTAAAAAGGGCACACAAAATCGCTCTATTTAGTACTAACCTATCCAATTCTGACCGAGTTAACATTTGTCCTTTCTAATCCAAGAGAGAATGATGGAGATAAGAACTGGTCTGTTTAGCCAGAGCAGAAAATTACAGCAACGTCCAGTTGCTTTAGTTTATCCAAAATGGTGTATAATCAAATCATGGAATTATCCAAGGAACATAAGGCAAATTGGTTACTGCTGGTCTTTCTTCCAAAAGCCAGATCATTGTCAATATAATGATCTTCCCTCTAAAAAACACAAGGCAAATTGAAATTCTGTAGCCAGATTGCCGCAGCATGGTCAGCTTTTCTTGAATTTTCATGAAAGTTCAGAAATCTAAGTGCACAAATAATATAGATGCCTCGGTCCCTGATTCCTAATCGAAGGTCAGGTTTCAAGACAGGAATTTTTAGTAGGTAGCTGCAGCCCACTGGAAAGACTAAAAGTTCCTTTTAGTATGGGCCATGGGAACATAGTATCTATTCCTGTAACCTACAAGTTGATAAGCCTACCTTGCTGGTTGATCTGCACTCAATGGTTCAAATCATACCAGTAGCAAGCAACTTGTATCTCTAAAGGAGCATGTGGGATTGTGGGCTGTGGCACTCATAACATACAAGTCTGGCTGGCATGCTTAAGCAAGCATGCAGGGAATAGTTCAGCAGGAAATATGCCAAAAGGTACACAAAAAGTGTGAATAAAAAAAACACAAGTTCCACCAGCTACACAAGAAACTGATTAGGGAAATGAATTATTGTTCTGAAGACCAGATATGCATTTGAAAGGGTATGGCTCATAGGAAACAGAAAAGGATGCGGGCAATTACAAGATATCTCTCAAGTCTAAACCTATGGATGGCTTTTTCATACTAAACTTATCTTGTTCGTTTAGGAAGCCATGAACAAATGAGACGTCAAGAAAACAAAAAAGCCCACACCATCTAAACATCGTTTCTTCATTTCTTAGCAAAAGAGGTAGCCCTTATGATCATACTTCAGAGGGAGGAGTTAAAACAAACTTATGGATTCATGGTGTAAACATATAGTTGTAGTCAGCAGCACAATTCATAGCTAATTCTGGTATACCCGAGGAGAGAATGTACTCCATTATTATGCAGAGAAGCAAAGGGTTTGATACATTTTATGTAACTACATCACAACTTGTTTGCAGAAATTTGAAAGATCAGCCATAGTAAAACAGAAACCTACTAAACAGGCTTACAAAAGTTTCGTTGGCTAAATCATTATTAAACAATGTTCCTCCCTGCAACACTCTTACAATATTCCTAGCCATTTAAGACTATATTCTTGTTCTGGATATTGTGGAGCAGGAAACATCAAACACTGACTAAACAGTCTTCAGTAAACTCTAGAAGTCTAGGAATATCAGCTAATTTGTACCACTCATTAAAGAGAATATTATGTTGGGGTAACCCAGCATGATAAAATATCATATGCCCATGGTGATTTTTAGAAGGCATTCCATGGTAATTAAATTACGCAAATTACCAAACATATCCTAATTGTCATAATCATAAGCAACATTAGACCTAATATATAGTAGCAGCCCAGCATTACCGGTTCAGCTCAAGGGAAAACACAGTGGTACCTCTGAATCCCTAGTCTGCATGAACAAACATCAAAATCCACGCTGATTTAATTAACCCCTTTTCCGAAATCTTAATTTGTACATAGTTGTAATGCTTCCCCTGCAAAATGCTGTTCTTCCAAACTTAATTTTCAAGCCCTGACTCCTAATATCTAATAATGTTACAATGGAAAGAAAAGGAGGGTCTGTATCAAAACATGAGCAAAAAGAGGTGCTCACTACTCAGTATAAGTAGCAAGCATTCAGTATGAACCAAAACCTAGATCGTACTGCATCTTCACCATGTTATTTCAGTCTTTATATAGTGTTGGTAGAGCTGTATTGCAGTGTAGGCATTATACAAAACAACTAGATACCAATTACCATATCTCAAAGAGTGAACACAGAGCACTCCTATCTGCATTACCGTATGTCCGTTTCATCCCCAAACATCTCCACATTTTGTGAAATCCATCCTCTCCAAACCTCGAGTTTACAAAATCAGAAGCATACCAAAGCTAGGGTTTGGAATGAGCGTTAGAATCGGGTGAAGCCGCAGAGTTGGTGGAGCTACCACTGCCGTCGCCGCCGCTGCGGAGGTCATCAATGATCCCACCAAGCTCACGCCGGGCAGATTCCCTCCCAAACATGAACCCATACCTGCAGCACAAAGAGGAACAGAAATTTAAAACCCTACGGACTCCGATTCACAGCCGCCGATGGGGAATTAATAGTAGATCACAGTACCAGCAGGAGACGGCGGAGAAGACCCCGGCCACCGCCACCGTCTGCAGGAGCGTGAGCTGCTTCGCCGCCGGCATCGCTGGCTGGCACGAGAAGAGCCGGAGGCGGCGGCGGGTTCCAAGGGAGGAGACGAGCGGCCGTCGGCGAGGTTAGGGATTTGCCTTTTTGGGCTTAGGAGGTTGGGAGATAAGGCCCACGAAGAGGCCAGCGCTTGGGCCTTTTGGTTGTTTTTGTAATTTGGTTTGTGGGCCCATTTACGCCTCCCTGAGGCCCAATTCCAAGTTTTTGCATGAATTTCATACGATTTTGCAGGATTTTTGTATGTGTGTATGAGAGAAACTGTTCGATTGACACAAAAATCGGCAATTTTCGTGAAGCCTATCAATATCCAAGTTTTTTTTTTTTGAGAATAAATCAATATCAAAGTTGTTCGCATTGGCATTGACCATCATCATCTACAACGATCATCCATCGATCTCTCACTCTCTCCTCATCTTGTACACTATCCAAAGTTTGCTTGAATTTCACTCGATTTGCGTAGATTTTACAGAATCTCCGAAACAGCTTTAGACAACTTAATCAGTTATCACCAATCTCTCCCCAATTTGTTGTTTCTCCTGCCCTCGTCACCTCTTCGCCGGCGGCGAGCGGCGGCGGTCGCCGCCGTCCTTTTCTACCAGCGGCGGCGGCGACGGATCCATCTGCAGCACCCGCTCGAGCTCGCCCACGACGTCCCTCATCGGCGGCCGCTCCTTAGGGTTCTTAACGAGGCATCGATCGGCGAGCCTCGCGACCCGGCGCGCCGCCGCCGCCGGGTACTTTCCCCCGAGGCGAGGGTCCATGATGGAGCGGAAGCTGTGGCTCTCCGGCGGGTGGCGCGCCACCCAGTCCAGCAGCTTCTGCTCCTCCGGCGGCCGGCTCCGCTCCACCGACCGCCGCCCCGTGAGGATCTCGTACAGCACCACGCCGTAGCTCCACACGTCGCTCCTCGTCGTCAGGTGCCCCGTCTCTATGTAGTCCGGCGCCGCGTACCCGTGCGTCCCCACCACCTGTTGACAGATCGTCGCCGGCGCCGGCGAGGTGAGGTGAGGTCGACGACGGTGATGGAATTGGAAATTTGGGATGTGATTTAGTTGTTCGGAATGGGGGATTTGGGCTTACCGCGGTGGAGACGTGTGTTTTGCCTTCGGTTGGTCCTTCTCTTGCGAGCCCAAAGTCTGAAAGTTTTGGCTTGAAATCGGCGTCGAGAAGAACATTGGCTGCCTTGAAATCCCTGTATATTACCTGCAAAGATAAAAGCTAGTGATCAGATATTGGCACAGATATCAGATTGATCAGATTCTTGAATATTAAAGAAAGTGTGGTTGCTTGGTACAGGTTCTGAACAGAGAGTTGGTTCAGTTCAGGGTTTCAGAAGGTTCAGTTCAGAGTTTCAGTCTTTCGAAAATCAGATATTACGATGGTTCAGTTCAGTGTTTCAGAAGGTCTAGTTCAGAGCTTCACTCTTTCAGAAATCAAATATTGGCACAGATATCAGATTGATCATCCCTGAATATTAAAGAACGTGTGATTACTAGCTGCAGTTGCTGAACAGATCATTATCTGAAAAACTGTGTTTCGTTCCCTTTCTTGTTCAGGAAATAAAATCTAAAATTGTTTTGCTGAACAGATGTTTCTTTTTTGAGGTAAACTGAACAGATATGTTTCAGTTCAGGGTTTCAGAGTCCAGACAATGTATCATGTCAACTACAATTGAGTTTTATGAATTCAGAAATGACAATGCTTTGGAGGGCACCTGAACTTCTTGCAGGCCTTCATGGAGGTAGTCCAGTCCACGAGCGGCACCGATCATGATCTGCAGCCTCATTCTCCATGAGAGGGGAGGATGAGCTCGGTTGAACAGATGATCATCCAAGCTCTTGTTGGGCATGAACTCGTAGACAAGCAGCCTCTGCTTGCTCGTTTCTGAATCCACTGCACAGTAGCCAATAAGCCTCACTAGATTTGGGTGCTCAAGAACACCAAGGAATTGGACCTCAGCCAGCCACTGCTTATGCCCCTGAAATCAGAAAAAAAAAAGGTATCATACAGTTGTTGATTACAAAATACTAATATTTGATTCAATAATTAAGAAATGTATGGGTTTGTCTCATGTATACTGGCAATCTGGCATCTAATTTTGGACTGACTAAGCTTGGTACATTATTTATAACATGATTCCGAATTCTGGAATTTAGTAGGTTGACTTGGGGATGCTGTCCGGACCATTGTTCACGTGGTTTGGTGTGCAATCTGTGGTTGAAGTTGACATCTGTGGATGTCCTTGTCCGGGTGGATGTGCTTATCTATTTGTTAGAATTGTCACGAGGCTAAGAATTTCATATGATTTCACTGCAAAAGAACAATGCTCTGAGTTTCATTTTAGGTCTCCATCCAAATCCAAACCATGGCCACTTGTTGTTGGTAGCTCTTGCTAGTGTTTTGCAAAGTGTTAAAATACCAAAATGCGATTCCAGAAAAAACTTCGTCTTCTGAAGATTGTACGCTACTACTACAAGCCTAAACTTCGTCTTGAGAAAGTAAAAGTAGAGGTCTTTTTGGAACACTGAAAAATTAATATGCAGGCATGTGGTCAGTTTCCCAAGCTGGAAGACAAAATTTGCAACTTTCTTTTTAGCCGAAGTATGGCCAGCAATTCGATCATTCTGATGAACAAATTCGGCATAATATTGGCAAATCTAGCTCAAATCAAATGCACCATGCCAATTTCTTCAGAGAAGCAAATGCAAAGCAGAGGGATGTCATGTGGTCAATATCCAAGCTTGCAAGACAAATCTGCAAGTTCCTTTTTCCCCTAAGTACTGCAGGTAGTTCAAACATTCCGATGAACAAATTCGGTATGGTTTTAACAAACCTAGACCAAATCAAATGCACCATGACTTTTTTTTCGGGAAAACCAAATGCAAAACAGAAGGATTACATGTGATGAACAGCTAAACTGTAACTGACCTGCAGGCTACGCTGCTTGAGGCGCTTGACGGCGAGGACGACGCGGCCGCCGCCGCCGCCGGAGCCGGAGCGGAAGAAGGCGCGGTAGACGGAGCCGAAGCCGCCCTCGCCGATCTTGAGCGCGCGGCTGAATCCGTTGGTGGCGCTGCTGAGCTCGTCGAAGTCGAACACCCGCAGCCGCTGCGCTCCCCTCTCCTCCGATAGCTCCTGTATGCTCGTCCTCGTCGGCGTCGTCGCCGACGCCGACGAGGACTTACTCTTATGCCCCTCAGATGATGTCGGCGCCGGCGACTTGGCGCCGCCCGACGGCGACGGCGTGCGCTGATTCTTGGGCTTGTTCTTGCCGCCGCTCTTGAAGGCAAAACACCCCATCTGAATTAAAACAGAGAAAAAGGCCTACTTGCTGATTAGGATGGAGTAAAAATCTAATCTTTGACGAGTAGCATCCAAGAACTCTACTAAAAGGAGAGATTTTTAATCTCAGTGAGCAGTGACAGGATGCTAGAGATGTCCATGGAGAAGAAGCAAGAGCATGGTTGGGTTCAGAGGACGGAGACAAGTGAGGCAAAGAAAGGTACGGGGAAGGAAGCAGAGAAGAAATTCAGAGAGCAGAGCAAGAAAAATACAGATAAATACAGGATGGAGAAGAGGGAGGCGAATTGGCTTTGATAAAGACAACTAAAATCTGCGTGATAAAACGAGAGGAGGAAGAGGACGACGTCATAACAAGGAGCATGTGGGTGGAATCCAATCCATGAGAAAGTGAGGAAAGATTATACTCGTGTGGAGTCAATCGAGAGAGAAAGGAGACGACACGTACAGTCGTAGCGTCGGTGTGGAAGTTCGTCCGCGCCGATCCCAACACAGCTACAGCCTACGGCTGCGGCTGCTGCCTACTTGTATCATCACACTACTGTACACCAGTCAAGAAGAGAGCTAACTGACAGAGTATTGTTCTTAAATTCTTGTTTTGCAATGATCTTTCATTTGGAAAAAAAAATCCTGTTTTGCAGTCTGTGAATTAATATTTTTCTTAGGATAAAATAAGGAGGAGATTTATGGTTATACTCAAGACAGCATGGAGAAATGAATATACTGGTCCAGTAGGTGGGGGTGCCATGCCTATTCCAGTATCATGATTTATTTTCATTAAAATTTAAACTGATCCTTTTGGTGATGTGGATAAAAAGCAGCATTTTCCCCCTCTTCTGTTTTGGTCAAATTTCAGGTGGTTGAAGCAGTCAAACCCAGCTATTAGTTTGCTATGAAAGATGCAAGCAATCTAAAAGTTCAGTTGTCTTTGTAGGGCAAAAAAAAGGGGAAGATGCTTGATCTTTTACCTACACAAAGTAATTTTGACCAACCATGGAATGGAATAAATGTATTGAATGGAGAAGCGGCAAGGACCAAGGGAAGGAATATCTTGATAATGTGGCAAGGAACTGATGATGCGAGATACTAGGTGTGAAACGGTAGGAGATAAGCTGATGAGATAGCTCGAACCCTATCCTTTTCATCAGAATTAAATTTTCGCTGACCTTTGTAACTCTCGCCATCGTCATCTTCTTCTCCTCTCGATCGGTGACAAAAAACTCTTCGCAGCTTGACTTGTTTATGTTGACAATCTTTGTGTTCGTTTCATTCATTCACATAACCGTCCTTTAGTCTCGAGAATTCTGAGGTCATGCATAGCGCTAATTCTGCATTTATGCGCTTATTTTCGTCTTTGTTTGAAGTCAATGGGAGTCTAGGATAACCATATAACTGAAGAAGAACAAATTAATTTTGTTGAGAAGATGTGTATGAAAAATAAAAGGCAGAAACACAATGGCATAGAAGATGTTCATCTTTTCTTCAGAAGTTAGTCACCAAAGGCCGGCACATGCTACATCATCATCCTAATATCATCGAAAGAAGCAACATTTTTGTACTAGCATAGCATGGTGCAACCAAAAGTCCATACCATGGTGCTCACCGTCCCATTCCCATGAGCTCAACCTCAGCTAGATTAGTTACATAAGCAGACAAGTAAGGCCTTGTTTAGTCCCAAAAAGTTTTTTCGAAAAATATCACAACAAATCTTTCAATATATGTGTGGAGCATTAAATATAGATTAAAGAAAAAACTAATTGCATAGTTCATCTAGAAATTGTGAGACGAATCTTTTGAGCCTAATTAGTCCATGATTAGCCATAAGTGCTATAGTAGCCCACATGTGTTAATGACGGCTTAGTTAGGCTTATTAGATTCGTCTCGTGGTTTCCAACCGAGTTATAAAATTAGTTTTTTCATTCGTGTCCGAAAACCCTTTCCAGCATCCGATCAATCGTTCGATGTGACACCCAAAAATTTTCTTTTCGCGAACTTAACAGAGCCTAAAACCTTTTTTCTCAAGAAACGACGAGTAAAACCTCCTGAAAGACAGTTTTTTTTTCAGACAAGTCACCATCAAGCCATGACCTACTGATCTTAAACCTGGTAGCCACATCTCCACCAAACGAAATGAAAAATCACCAAAACAAATGAAAAATCAGGGTTCCCTTGACTAGTGCCCTACATTTCTTCCGTGCAACAACTAGAGCAAATATTTTTATCCCCTAAGGTGCATTAGAACCTTCACATGATGGGATTAGTGTAATGGAAAGATGCTAAGTTGGATCTCAAAGTAGTCAAAGGAGAAGATTGCAGGGTCTTCCTTTCAAACGACGTTGGAGTGCAGGACGCAACAAAAATTGCCGACCTGGTGAGACTTGTGTCGTGAGCAAGAGTATTACTACTCCCTCCATCCCTAAATATTTGACGCCGTTGACTTTTTCATACACGTTTAACCGCTCGTCTTATTTAAAAAATTTACGTAATTATTAATTCTTTTTATCTTATTTGATTCATCATTAAATATACTTTTAAGCATATATATAACTTTACATATTTCACAAGATTTTTTGAATAAGACGAGTGGTCAAAGTTATGTCAAAAAGTCAACGGTGACAAATATTTATTAAAGGAGAGAGTATTATTTAGCTATTTAGTTATGGTTCTAGACGGAGAATGAGACGAATTAATGGGCCACTTGTTAATCAAAGGAGAATATTCGCAATGGAGATTGCGTGGTGGTGTTGCATCAGGACCATCGGTGAGCAGAGCTGTCGATTGCCAAATTGCCATTTGTATTGCTACTTCTATGGAGACCAGCGAAGCATGGTCTTCGGAGCTTCAAAGCTAGATCAAACGCTAATTTCTTCATTCAATGATAGAACCGTGAAACTGAACTATCACTGATGGATACTCTTGCCGGGAAAAATGTACCGTACGGCAGCTTCCGTGAAGGCGTTTGCCGTTGGCGGGGAAGATGACCCTGATTCCAGCGCCTTCCGTGTTAGGAAGCAACTTCTGACAAGCTATAGCTGCCAAGTACCAAAAAGCTCCTCAAACAGTTCAGAATTTAGCTCAGTCTCTAAACATCTATACTTACCAATTATAATTTAAGAAGTCAAAAGCTAAGATGCTACTCCCTCTGGTTTTTAATGTTTGACAGGATTAATATTTTAACGCACGTTTGACCATTCGTCTTATTAAAAAATTTTATCTAAAAATTTATAAATATAAGTCATGTTTATAATTTCTTTTGTAATAAAACAACTCATAACAAAATAAATAATTATTTTAAATAAGACGAATGATCAAATATATATTTAAAAATAAACGGTGTTAAATATTAAAAAGTAGAGGGAGTAATTCTCAGCGGCTGTTTACCAAAAGCTAAATAGACCCGAAGTCAACTACTGGCTCGGGCAATTGGGCCAACAACACCGGAATCCATGTCCCGGCGGCCCATAGCTAATAATGGGCCGAACAGGGCTCGTAACAAAATCCGGCCCAAATTGAATTCAACGGGCCTGGTATTTCCACCTGGCCTTCTTCTTTGCCTGCAACGACACACGTCACGCCACGTCATCCACCATTCTCCCACTCCGCTGTCGGAGCCGACGCCAAACCAACCACCAAACCCTAGCCCCAAATTCCCATGGCGAGCTGAGCTCACGCGCGGCATGATCGCGGCCGATGGAGTTGCCGGGGCCACCGTCGTCCTCCGCCTGCGCCGCCCCTGACCATCCCCCGCCGCCGGAGGCGGAGGAGGAAGAGGAGGGGGGAAGGGGGTGGGTGGTCGTGCCGGCGAGCGAGGTCCCGGGCGCCGATGCCCCCAAGGTGATTGACTGGGAGGACCTGCAGCAGGAGCTCGCCCGCGTCTGGAGCCTCTCCTCCGCGCTCGCCGCCGCCCGGGATCGCAAGGCGCAGCTCGCCGCTCGCCTCCAGTCCGCGCTCGAGGTATCTGCTGCTCTATTGGTTTAGGTTCCCAACTAGTAATTGACTGGTCGACTCGTGGAATGGAAGGATCCCTGCGCATACTGGAACCCGTGGTGTGCTGCTCCACTTTGATCTGGAATCGGAATGGTCCATGATTTTCCGTAATTTATTTTTGAGTAGCAGTTACTGGGGGATGATTAGTTAGTTGTGCTGCTGCTGCTGCGTGATACTCCTTTCTTAATATTGGCCTGGCATTACGAATTTACGATAATTGTAATCAGGAGTTCAGGGTTTAGTTCCAGATCCGACATTCCTCACAAGATGCTATTGTTCGAAGTGGACTTTTCTTTATTCTTGGAATGTGAGCAAAATAAAACCCAACAGTACAACCCCTTCTCCTTGAAGCTGAACGGATTTTATTGCGGCCACTAGTCCTTGCATGGATGTATGACCTGCTAATCTGTTTTTGAACAGGCAAGGCAACCTTCTGTTCAGCAGGATAATGAGTTGGCGGAAATTAGGGAAAGAGCGAAAACATGTGCCGATTACATGTGGGATTTGAAAATAAACACTAAGCGATTGACCGAGGATGTGGATGATCGGAGAGAAGAACTTGGTATCAAGAGCCGAACCTTGTCAGCAACAAGCAATACACTTTCTACAGCAAGAAGTAAACTTCAGGTACAATTTCTTATCAACGTAGAAGATGGATCAATGGCTACATTGTTTTCCTTATATCAGAAATTTTACAGTTTTGCCGTTCATCCTCTGAGAAAACCATACATGTTTATTTCCTCTTTCCTTTCTTGTTGATGACATTTCTCTAAGTAGATTTCCTTTTGCATAGTTCGTTGTTAGGTTGCATTACTCCAAGATGAGAATATAGAACACTCCCTTGAGGTGTGTTCTCTTCAATTCTAAGAACCATATCAGCGCCATAGAAAATGCTGCAAAATATGTGGGGTATTTTAGCTAGTATGTTCTATAGATCTATATTTCTAAAGTGATAATTATTCTGTTGGCGTGTTTATCTGGCCATAAATGAAGTGTTTTCTTGTCAATGTGTTACCTAGTTACCCTGGGACATGCATTTTGAATATCAATTATAAGGTTGGTTTCCTATTAGGCATCCTAGTTCATCCTCTATATAGGTCCGAATGTTGTATTAAGCAAACAGAAAATCGACCTTTTCTTTCTCCTCAATTGTTGTACCATCTTAGTGTACCATCTCCACTCTCTTAATTCCTTGTCTTTATCCATACCGTCCCAGTACTTTTTAGTATATGCCTATATGGCTGCTCTGAATGATCTAAGAATTATCACACACCCAATGTAACTGAATTCTCAAGGTGTGGTTTGTAGAAAAAGAAAGGTACCGTGTGCTTTTGAAGTGTATATGATGCACCCTTTCCTAATAAATTAATTTTGCTTGAATATGTTTTTTTTTGTAGGAAGCTGATAAATTGCTGTCAGGGAAAAATGGTCTCCATGCCCGCCTTGAAACTGTCGAAAGGATGTTGCGCGTGAGACAGCAATATATGACAGCGCAAGTATCACACTTATATCCTGTGAGACCCTTCATAGAGAAATCTCCAGCTAACAAGCCTAGCTTCTTGAACCCCAGTATTCTAAAAACAAGTATGCCACTTTTTCCTGTTACAACTTCCAGCGGCTATCAATTTGGTATACCTTGCTTTATATCTAATGCTGCTTATGCTTGGCAACATCAGAATCTTGCAATCCAGGACATTCACTTGTAGTTGATGTAAATCAGATTTATTTGGACTTGCTCTTTGTATTCTGATTGCTGACTACATTCCTTACCACATGACTCTGCAACATTACATTCATATTTATTCTCAACATTACATTCATAGGGATCCCTAATTTTATTTTCCATAGTTAGAACCAGAATGAAGGTTTACATTAGCTATTGGAACACATGCCATTATATGTTAGAAATAAGTGTCATTGGTTGTGAGTATTGAAGTTGTGCTTAGGTTGTTCATTACTTGGCTGCTGGCTGTATTTATGATGTGAAGATAACTATAGAAAAACAATTTTATCTTTGTTGAGATTTCACCTGTTGATAGCATCAAATATGAAGTCATTTGCACTTTTTATTTTCCAGTTTCTGGCAATCATACTAGTCTACAATGGATGAGCCTTAGCCCAAAAAGCTGGAGACTTGGATTGATCACTTATCTTCTTTTCCATAGTGAACCTTTAGATTCTTCGTTGTGAAATGGAAATATTAAAAGTTTAATATTGTTGTCAAAATTTTGAATGCATCAGAATTTTGCAGGAGATACAGAATCAACAGCTCCAAATGGTTCTCAAAATGGACAGGCACCTTTGGCAATTCTGGGTCTTCAATTGTCGAAGCTTAGTATGAAAAAGACCAGCTACTTCAGTGACAAGACTGAGATTCAGAAATCTGCCACTACTTTGGGTTATGTTGCACATGTACGTATACTTGAAACTAAAATATATGTCCATTGGACATTAACTTAGGCATTCAAATTTGATTCATGTTTATTTTTATAAGTTCTCATCATAATGTAGGTTATATTCTGTTGTAGATTGATAGGATGAAGAGACATTTAGACCAAGCTGACATATATAACCCAATTGCTTTTCAGCAAGTAGAGTACATTTTAGTATTTGACAGTGATAGACTTGACATGATATCCAATTCTGCCCACTTACTCCTGGTTTTTATTCATTCATTTTTGTATCATAGGCAGTGTCCCTTATTGCGTCATATCTTGATGTTCCTCTTCGATATGCACTGCGGTTGGGAGGTTCACGGTCATATGTTCTTGATCATGCGCCTTCATTTGAGTCATCATCCTTAGCTTCACCTACAAGTTCTGTTCCTCTGAGCACAAGCATGAGGACAATGGACTTCCCTCTGTTTTTTGAAAGCCAGGAAACAACAAGATCAGCATATGCAATATTTTTGCTAAACAAGGTTGGTCTCATGCTAATCTGGTCATTTATTCAACGGGAAAGTGTTTTATTGACATGAATAGCTATAACTTTTGGGTTGTTGGTAAAATGGGCAAAGGAAGAAGGCCATGCTTCTCCCTTGATGCCCTTTTATCGTAGGTCTGCAAATTGTTTCCCCAAATCACTGTATCACGTTATCACTAGAAAAATCAGAGGCCAGCTACAATCAAGCGAAGATTAGTTGTGAAAAGTCATGTCCAAGTCTATTTGCTAGCTTTAGAATCCTAATCCTAAGAAACCATACTCGTGTTTGGTACATTGGTCTGATTGGGAAAAATGATCAACTCAAATGAATTTGACAGCATAAGAATGTAATGGAAGTGACAGCTTATGAAAATGTTGGCTTATCATATGAAAACATGCATAGTTCTTTGCAATTGACAACAGCTTAAAACTGGTCCATATTTCCAACTTTAAATTTTCATGCGAGTAATTCTGAGCCAGCTATGTAATTCCTATAGGTTCATCAAAATTCTTGCAAGTTATATTCATTTGGTCTACCGTTTGCTGGCAGGATATTGAACAACTTCTGAATCACATTGGTGCTGAAAGTCTTGGCCCTAGGCATGTATTAGCTAACCTCAAGCAGCTGACTACTATCGTCCAGTCACAGCAGTATATTTCTAATTGATTTGGTCCCAGAAACATATTTGGAGTTCTGTGAGAGTTTGCTTACGGTTGAATCCAGAAGCGTGACTTGGTGCTATTTTTAGCAAGCACCTTTGTTTTCCAGAACACAGATGAGTTAAGGTTTTTCTTTGCTGATATGTTCGCTGTAAAATGAGTAAATCGATTTATCACTGTAAAATGTGCTCACTTGATGTACAGCAAATAGATGAGTAATAAATGAGAAATGGTTTACATGCCCATCTTACTGTTCTTGTTATTACTAATTCATCCATTCTTTCTTGGTGTACTACTACATATCAGTGCTGATTAGCTGGAAGGAGTTATGATTTAATTACTGGTTTGTGAGCTCTCTCGTGTCTGGTCACTTCCTTTTCAGTTTTTACAATAGCCCTGAATGTTTTTCCCCTACAAAATTAATTGTGCTGACACAATTCTGGAAATATAAGAAATTTATTATGCAAATATGATTATTTGAATCCAGGTTTACCGAGAGGCAAGTAGAGAAGTCAAAATAAGGGTATGTCCTAACTAAGCTACACTTTGCTGTCAAATCTGTTTTCTAAAACAGTACTAGGATATTCTCGGTTTCCGCCTTCATGGTTCAGGCCCAAGAGTACTCAAGCCGACATTTCACGTGCCAACCCAGGTCTGATGAGAAGTGTGGAAACGACAATACAAAGCACACGATACACTGCAATCACTTTGCGAAAACTTGTGTGTATTATTGCATGATCGACTCTTAAAATCAGCTCGTGTACATACGTGAAAGTTCACGGAATACGGTTCTTGCAAAAGCAAACCTGCTTGTCAGAGTAATAAGAACATACAATTTTACAGTACCTCTCACATGGATCGATGGTATAGTATTACAATACTATGCACCAGAATTCAAGTAGTAGTTGTGACCTTTCAAGTAACAGCACAAGCTGCTCTTCACATCTATGAAATTCAGATGTCTTCTACAATACTCAGCAACCTTCTGCTAACTGGTGGAGCAAGACCAGGGATGTCACGAATGCTCTTGTTCTGTGGGTTTACAATCTGCAGCGAAACACTATGATCATGAACCATTCATCACAAAAACTGAATATTAAGACGCAAACACAGAATATGGCCAAAAAAATATTTTTCCTTTCACTGGGCTTTTTATTTAGCCAGTATTGTCCTGCACACTTGTTAGTTCTCATTTGGGGAGGGCTAACAGCTCTTCACCTAAGAAAAAATGTATAATGATGCAAGGGTAGTTCTCTCATCCTGTCATCTCGCCTTATTGCCTCTATGTTTACTGAACTAACAAGAAGTTTGAACCACAAAGGATAGAAAGAAACCATGCTAGGACAAGTTTACTAGGAAGGATAAATTTGCCAACAAATGGTTTACTGATCTCGTCTCAAAACTGTACGTCTTTATATTGTGTGAAATAATAAATGGAAGTGTCTCTTCCATAGGGGAGAATGCGGCCTTGAACCATTTAATTGGCCCACTTCTATCACCATTCTTTTTTTTTAAAAAAAAAAAAAGAAGCAACAAAGTGGTGAAATTTTGTTAAGGGGTCCCAAGAGTGGGATAATGTAATACTCCCTCCGAATTTTAATGTTTGACATTGGTTATTGGTTAGCTCAAAAATGAGCTAACCAACATCAAACAAATGTATACAGAGGGAGTATCAAAATTGATTCTCAGCTAAGCATGTTAAATATAATCCTTGCATATTAGATTACTTAGCTAGCAAGAAACACAGCTGCTTAACAGCTGGCAGTAGTAGTAAAGTTTGATTTTACTTTAGCTGTAAACAGTATGTCGGTTACTGTAGCGTACTGTAGCACCGACTTAAAATCCTTTAAAAGGACATGNTAAATATAATCCTTGCATATTAGATTACTTAGCTAGCAAGAAACACAGCTGCTTAACAGCTGGCAGTAGTAGTAAAGTTTGATTTTACTTTAGCTGTAAACAGCAAGATAAACAGTATGTCGGTTACTGTAGCGCACTGTAGCACCGACTTAAAATCCTTTAAAAGGACATGTACCCCTCTTGAGTTATGCAAGCTTTTCAGCACTACCTCAATACATATGCTTCAGCTAAATCCAGTGTAGTTTAGAGATCCTAGAACCCAACAAAGCAGATATATGGAAAATCTAAGCACTCACCTTAACGACTATTATTGCTATGACTCCAGCAACAATGAGAAAAAGCAAGGCCATGATGCAGCGATCAGTTGCAACCTGCATTTAAGAAAAGTATTAATAAACAAAAATGTGTTTGACAAAGAATATAGGTGGTGCCTTTTTAATAGATAACACTGAGAGGGGTACTTACCTGCCTACCAATTTCTTTCACCATTTGCGATGCCTTTTTAATGGAGAAATGGATGGAATCCAGCTCATTAACAATTCTGCTCATTTGCTCTGTCTGGTCAATGAGAAATAACCAAAGTTAGCTCTGGTTTATCCAGATTAGACAGCACAATATATATGATTGGCTGATTTGAAAAGAACAAAGAAATCCTGCCTGTGATTTGAGAGCAGCTGCAGTTTCTGTACCTACATTAATTGTCTCTTGGACAGTCTACAAAAGTCGGCAATGAATCAGTGTTAGAAAGCATTGATGCAACTTAGTGTGTGGGAAAGAGTACACCAATTTTCTGTATGACTTAGAAGTACACCCTAACAAATAGTTCTGTACAAGCTAAAGCAACTGAAATAACAAATAAGATCAATATGTGCTCTTTGAAAGATAATGCAACAAGCTCAGTTAGAAGCCATATATAAATTGAAACAAGCTACATTTTTAAGCTATAAGTGGGACGAAACACAAAGAATTACTTGATAATAAATGCAAGAAAATCAGGGCTTAGTTGATCTGATAAGAGATAAGGTAAGGATTATGCATTTTCCTTTCAAAGATATTTCAAGCCGCTTAGATCTTGCACCACAAAGTAAAGCTAACCTGTTTAGATCTTGCAATAGCTTGATCGGTCTCATCCATCATTTGGTTTCCTTGATCCATTAGCTGTTGGTTTGTCATATCTACAAAAGAATATAAATCAACCATTAATTTAAAGACCTGTGTAGTTTCATGTTAGTGATGGTACATTCATTTGATTATTATTATCAATTGAAGCTGGAACACAATGATACCATCACGTTATGCACTTTAAAAGGGCTCAAAACCTGCTACTTACTTGATGCTAACAAGACATTTTCATCACCAAAGCCATCTTCAACGCTTAGGCCATCAAAAAGATCAACTCTCTTATTTTCACTTGCATGTCTGAAATCCAAACGATCTTTTGCATGTAAGTATCATGTAAGGCTAGATATTTTAAGTCTATGAGAAAGATTATTTTGGTGCACGTCATGAGATAAGTAGAAACTCACTGTTTCTTCAGAGCAACGTAGGAGTTCAATTCTTTGATCTGCAACACATGGAGAGTCGAGCTTAGTGAGAGTTGTGGAATCAAAACATAAAGGCTCAATGAATAAATCTTGTATCATGGCATAAGTTTCTGCAATGGTACCATTGACTGTTTCCTATCATGCAGCATCCTAGCTGTGTCGGGATCAGTACTCCCTGCCATATCTTTGACAACCCGCTCAAAGTCCTTGATAAGACTAAAAAATACATAAAGAGAGAAAAGTAAGCAATCAGATTTCAGTATGATTGTATGCCTCTACCGCTAGATCCCATCCCGCTCAAATTTCATTTGTACTACCCTCTGTTTCAGATTGTTAGGCGCCCTACCGGAGGGGTAGGATGCCTTAGAATTTGTAAACGGAGGTAGTACTAATCAGCATAAGAACTTATACAAGACGGAAAGCATTGCAATGGCTAGGGGCTAGGGCCAACTCTCTACTCTTGCCAAGTGACACATTTGTAATCAGAATTTTTAACTGCCCCCATTCTGTTATGCAGCAAGCTGTGTAAAATGGGTGAAAGAATGGAAAACCTCTTGCAATCTCTCATCTTATCAGTGAGCTCTTGAAGTTGCCTGCTCCGGCGGTTGGCATCCTTGATCTTTTCCAGCTTCTGGAACCCATTTCTGTGGACAAATGAAGCAGATCATCAATCCATCATCAAAGTCACACACACACACACATACACCCATCCGTTCACCACATCACACTCCGATTTATGCGAGGATCAACAAGCACAGACCAAATGCTACTACAAAAAATGCAATTTTTTTTGCAGGTCAACAGTTTGTTCTTCAGGCTTGCATTTCAAAGTTTACAAACGCGGCATTACAGCAAGCAAGGAAGAGATCTAAGAACCACGAGCAATCCAGAATTTCAAACGGGAAATGGAGATACATGTCATGAATCATCGGAGCTTACTGCAATGCGCGGAGGATGTCGCCGATCTGGCCATCGATCTCGGCGAGCTCCGGGTTGACCGACTCCAAATCCATCCCTTCCTAGACCCCTCACCAAATCGCAAGCCGAACCCCACACAGGAAGCTTCCAAAAAAAAATCCAAGCTGCAAAAAGGGGAATCCTTCAGGTGCAGGGCCACCACCGTACCAGAGCAAACCCCACGGCGACGGCCGGCCGGATCGACGGGGACCAATCGAGCAATGCGGCGGCGGGGCAGGGCGCAGACAGATCGAGGGATCGTGGTGGCGGTGGTCTCCGACACGGCGCTCTCCTCTCCTCTTCTTCTTCTCGTTTGTTTTTTGCCCTTTTTGTTCGCTTTTGCTCGCCTAATCACTTTCGCTTTACTAGTACACGGTATCTTGTCTTAGATAATTTTTCCTTCAATTCTTGACCATTTTGTTGCTGTACAACTACAAACATGGCCTTTTCTCGGCCGTACGATCTGCATCCAAGGGATGGTCAACGTCAATCGATCGGCTTGGAAAGTTGGAAGAGTTTCTGCAATTTTGGTTCTTTTTTCCCAGGATATGTGACAGCATGTTGGTGAAACAACACACAGGCTCCAAGATGAACTGTTTCTAGTGGAGTAGGGGTGCATTTTGATTTATTATTTTGGTTTATTTTTATTGAGAGTGTGGAACCGGTCCTGGTTGACTTGACATCGTGTCATCTTGTTTTGTGGGGATGATGAACGTGCACGGTCGGTAGAAGGTGTCTCAATCATAGCTTGAGCTGACATCAAAGCACCCGGAATTATGTTGTTTAGTTGACTAACTATCGTGTCAAAACTGGTCCGTTCTAGAGTGACATTGAACTATAATCCACACACAAAACGAGATGGATAATTAGAGCATAATTAATTAAAGTTTAATCATTACAAACTTGAAAATGGATATATTTAGTTTTTTAAAGAAACTTTTATATATATTTTTTAAAAAAAATTTACCGTTTAATAGTTTAGGAAGCGTGCTGACGGAAAACGAGGAAAAATTCAGCACGCTGAAACGAACGAGGCCTCAAAACTAAACTACTCAGGTCGGAGTGGGTTAGTTCAGACCTCCAGCTTTAGGGGGCAAATGGCTCGAATTGTGTTTTTTGTCCAAATGATTCCGTAGTATATCTTTGCATGAATGCTAAGTACTGGATTGAGAATTTGAGATTGGCATTGCTTTTTCCAAAATATGTTTTAAACTTTGTTAAGGTGGGACTGAAAACAACGATATGACATGTCACAACTGTAGCTAAACCAATCAAACGGTGAAAGGTGAATATTTAAAATTCACCAAAAAATTATAAAAGTTCAGAAAAAATATACTCCATCTGTCCCAGGGGATTTTCTGGAATTAAGTTCCGAGAGTTTGGCATGTCCATTGTACAATCAAACCATTCAGAAAACATGGGACCCTCCATGCATGGTTTGATTCATCAAGCACGCTTTTTTACTTTGTGTAAATCAATTATGGGACCCCTTAATAGAGAAAAGAGAGAAAAATCTTCACATTTACATGTCCACATAAAGTAGCGCCCATCCAACAACAACAACGAAAGTGATTTTTTATCGGAAATATTCGCATCAATAATATAGTTTGGTTTTAGGCATCGATTTGGTTCATACCCCACAGTGTTGTTGGTACGAGTTTAAGCACGACGGTTCCTCTTATTTCATAAACTAGAGATGCTCTATGTTATCAAAGTCTCAATTATGATGTAATTATAGTTTCGATATTTACGGGTAATTTCAGTAAGTGGTGTATATATCGTCAATTAGAGAATATCGACAATAAGACAATAAGTTATTGTAGTCTCAGTGGTGTGCACGTTATGGTGTGTGTATATATCCTCATGTTTATGATCACATGCATCTGCGCATGTGTTCCGTTAATAAAACTATCTAGGTGAATGTCAAGATTTTCATCAGAATATAATTTCCAAAATAAACATCCTATGTTTTTTTTACATATAAGTGGATTAATCTGAACCATTCAACTACCCATCGGACGGTCCAGAGACCATCTAGTTCATCATCCCCTTCCTGAAAAATCCCCCGCCACCCAAACCCCATCGTCTCGCCATCGCCTCCCGCCATGGAGCACCTCCTGCTCCGCTCCTCCCCACTCCCCCTCCCTCTCCTCCACCGCCGCCGTCCATGCCTCCTCCGCGCCACATCCGGCGGAAATTCCGGCGATCCAGCACCGGATTCACCCACCACCACCACACCTCCCTCCGGTGACCCCAAACCCCCCACCTCCGGCGTCAAGAACCGCCTCCGTGCTCGGAACCAATCCCGCCGCGCCGTCCAAGAATCCTCCCCTCCGGCTTCTCTCGACATCACCATGAAATCCAAGTCGCCGTCCAAGCGCGCGGCGGCGGGGACGGCGACGCGGAGGGAGGAGAAGCAGAGGAGGAAGGAGTGGGAGGAGATGAGCCTGGCGGAGAAGGCCGGCGAGCTCTACGTCGGCGAAAAGGGGCTCCTTTTCTGGCTCAACAAGTTCGCCTATGCTTCCATCTTTATCATGGTTGGAGCTTGGATTTTGTTTCGCTTCGTTGGTCCCTCGATTGGGCTTTACCAGCTCGACGCGCCGCCGCTCGCGCCCACCGATGTTTTCACCGGCGGCTCGCCGTGACAGCTTCGCAGTCGCCGGCAACGGCAATTTCTTCTTGGGTATTGTCGAGTACTCTAGATTGTAGGTAAGTGTATAGTGTAGCGGATGATTGAGGATTTGAGGGAATGTTTGATCTTTCGATTGAGGAAGAAGAGGATATAAACTACTGTTGCTGTGTTACACGAAGATTTGCATTGAGGAATCAGACTGTCTAAATTGGAATGTACAATTTTGGAGTTGAAAAGTTCAGATATTTTGCTGGAAATTGTGGGTGTGAGTGCTCCTGCAGTGCTGTTAGCTTGCTATAATTGACCATGAAATTGCTGAATTTCTGGTCGTGCAGGTTTGCGGCTGCAACTACGTTTCATTTCTTGTTTCTTCATCAGTCAAGCGATGGTGTGTGTAAGTGCAACAGAGAGATCTGAATGACTGAATGTGCTATAATAATTCAGAGCTTCAAATGCAAGACAATATTATCAGTACCAATTCAACAAACAGAAGTACTACTAATCAATCCCTAATGATTATTTTGTTAGTAAGCACTAGTACGAGTTAACCTTTCACACATACAGATCAGATCACTGACTTCTTCCATGATACAATACAATACCCTTCCTAGCATTTCTTATCAGCCCAATCTCACCATGAAACATCAAACACATCTAAAACTGTTATAATCTTCCAGTCAGAAATCGAGCAAAGGGATGAAACGATGCAAAGATCATCCATTCATCCATCATGAGAGGGACTGGGGGAGTGATGAAGTGGAGAGCAGAGACGAGAGCAAGCCGGCGACGAGGGCGCTGTTGTAAGTGGTGGCCTCGTTCTGCATCACATTGTCGCGGCTGTCGACGAACGTGTCGTTCTTGTACGGCCCGCCGACGAGCGCGCCGGTGGCGATGTTTGGGTTGGGCTTGGACGACTCCAGCCACTCGTGGCCGTCACAGCCGGTGTCCACGTCAGCCGGGATCGACGCGCCGCGGTGGTGCACTCGCTGCGGGTACCTCTCGCCGTACCCTACCAGGTAGCTCATCTTCATCGGGTTGCTTCCCAGTAAGTAATCAGCCTGATGAAACATACAAGATTCTGAACTTGTTATTTCTGATCATTTATGTTCAGTCTGAATGTTAGTCTGAATTTCTGTCTGTTTAATTCTCTGAAGAATGGATATTTGTGTTCAATTCTGAACATTTGTGTTCGGTCTGAATGTTAGTCTGAACAATTCTGAACCTGGATGTTTTCTCTGAAGAATGGGCATTTTTGTTCAATTCTGAACATTGGTGTTCGTCTGAATAATTCTTTTTTGAAAGATCACGTCTGAATAATTCTGAACTTGGACGTTTTCTCTGAAGAAATGGACATGTTCTGAACTTCTGGTTGATGTTGTTTTGTTGAGATTGTTATTACCTGGGACTTGGCGAATTTGCGCAGGTCGGCCGGCGAGAAGCTCTGCCCGCTGCAGCTCAGCTCCGTCTTCCCGGAGCTCAGCATGTAGTCGCCGTAAACTGCGGCGAGGAAAGCAGAGGCTACTGGGTGCTGGAGTGAGTTCCACTCGGCAACGTACAGCAAACCACCTGAAAAAAATTTGTTGCAAACGATGAGAATTACTACTGCATTGCTTCAATTCTTTCGACCAATCAGACAATCATTCCTAGATATTGCAAAGTATGGTTTATTTATCTTCTGAATCTTGTGAATTTACCTGCTGTTCTGAAAGCAGCAGTCTCTGAATCCGGCAGGAGAATGCACATGACAGCATCAGCAGTCTGCTTGTACAACCCAAGCACATCATCCTGTACAACATCAGATCCTTGCGACGCAAAGAAGCTCACCCTCGACAAAAGAACCTGCAATCATCCAAACACCAAAAATCCCACTTCACAATCACACCCCAAAAATCCCAACCCTGAAGATTCAGTACTAACCGTCATGAACACTGAACAGTAACATCATGACAATGTCATTGTCACTAGTATCACAATTCACACACCTCTGTTCCAGCACGCTTGTCGTCCCAGCTGAAATACCTAGGATTCCCCAAATCGGCGAAATCCTTGCCATTCTTGCCAGTGACATACGCGAAGTAACTGATATTTCCGGTGGCATGATAGAGCCAGGTCGCCGCCCAGAGAAGCTCATCCTGGTAAGTGGTGGAGTTGTAGTATTTGCTGAGCTCTGGAAATGTCCGGGTGTATGATCCCCTGTACTTGTCTGCGAATGCGAACAGCCTCTCGCCGTGGTCGAGGAGTGACAAAGAGTAGGTTTTGTTGATTGGCTTGTAGACTAATGATGCTGCCGCCATGGCCGCCGCCGTCTCTGCTGCGACGTCGCTTCCTGGGGATTTTGGTGTGATTTTTGTCAGTGGCCTCTTCTCTTTCATTGTTTCTGGTCTCTCCCAGCATTTGTGGTCTGCTTTAGGATCGCCCACCTGATGATCAAAATGACATTTTTTTTTGTCAAATAGTTACGATTTTTTTTTAAAAAAAAATTGGCTACATTCATACAACATAGATTTACCACTTGACAAAATCTTAGGTATAAACTCAACATACATCGAGATATAAGAAAGAAAGAAACATATATTTTTTTTTAAAAAAGGGGGAAATTCCATCTTATCAATAGTTTAGTGCTACTACTATTGACACTCAAATTTGTCCTTTTTTTCTCGACATAAATGTTGGTTTTGAATTCATATTTTTTAGTGATAAGATGCCATTGTCCTCTACGTTGTCAAAAATTTTAAACAAATTTCACAACCATTGACATGGAATTTGAAACATATTGTACAATTAACAGAACATTTCCTCAACAGATTAAGGGATTAGAATGATGATTATCATATCATCACCTGGATGTAGAGCAGATCGTCGGAAGGGTGAGCATTGACGAGGTAATCCATGATCCATCCGAGGGCATCCATGGCGGAGTCACGCTGCCCGGCGGCGCGAATGGCGTGGCCGTACTCGAGCACGGACCACGACAGCATGGTGGCCGTGAACGCCATGGGGAACCCAAACTTCATGTGGTCGCCGGCGTCGTACATCCCCTTTGATAGATCCACACCTTCCTCCTTCCCGTCCTCCGTCGCCGAGTCGCCTCTCCAGTGGATCGTGTTGTTCACCAGCTTCCCCGCTGCTCAATCCATCCATCAATCAAGAACGTGATTAACTTGATTAATTCCATTGAGATAAGATCATATGATCGAATGCGAAATGTGCGATTTTTTTTCGAGAATACGCTAGGAAGATTCCGAGAGTAACAAAGATTTTTTTTTTCGAGAATACGGCAGGAATGCGAAATGTGCGATTTGGGGATTACATTTTTGGACTTGGAAGAAATTGAGGGCGATGGAGAGGGCGTCGGCGTACTTGGGGTCAGGGACGCCGGCGGGGAAGGGGAAGCCGCCACCGTTGTTCTTGTAGCGGACGAACACGACGGCGGCGGTCACCGCCAGCGCCATCAGCGTCAGCACCAGCAACCAGCAGCAGCATCGCACGCAGTTCGCCATTGATTGATCGATCTCACAATCTCCTCCTCTCGATCGCACAACCACTCGCAATCGATCGCATCAACGATGATTCAGTTTAAAATGGGATCGTTGTATGTAACCAAACCAAACTGCAAAGAAAACCGCATGCGATCGACGCGGCGGCAACCGGTCGATCGATCGATCAAACGATCAACCGCCAATTCGCGAAATGCAACGATCCCGAAGCCAGTTGGTGGGAGGTTAGAGGCTCGCCATGATCGCTCTATCAACGAGCTGCATGCCACGTAGAAGAAGGGGTAGTTTGTTTTTTTCTTTTTTTCCTGCTTTTTTTTTATATGGTGAGATTTGTTGAAGCAACTGATTGGGATATGGGTGGTGGAAAAGCACCTGTTAATATGACCGTTTAATTAAAGTGTGATTCAGTGAAGTACAAGCTCAATGTGTGCATGAGACGTACATTACCAAACCACAGACCAAACCCTTTTGATAAAAACGGGTTTTGATTTCTGTTTTGAAGAATTAATGCATGTCATTTCAGAGGTGTCGGCAGCCGTAATGATACATAATTGATCTTTTACTCATGCTATTATTGCGATTCCTTACTATGCTTTATATGATATCAACGTAATTGTTTGTTTTCCAATAGTTTTGTGTTACATATTGTTTATCCATCATCTAAATATGGTTCTTATTGTATCTTGACAAAAATTAAATCAAAAGGCTGAAAGCTTTTCCTTTTTAAATTTCCATAAGATTATTTTAAGTACCTATATAGCACTGCTTCAGTTACAAATGGCTCTATTATAATGTTCTCATTTTGACAGAATGTTTCCGATTACGGATTTTCATGTAAACCAACAATCAGCCCAAGATCCTATTAGAATAAGAAGCCCAGAGAGGCCCATCACAACACAAATCTAAAGGCCCATCAACAAGGCCCATACAGGAAACATTAGCGCGTCCGCATTTATTAGTCTCCCCTTTGCGGATTAGCGTACGCACCAAATCTAATCATCAAATTAAGCAAACAATAAACAAAAAATGATTTCATTTCATTTCATTGGTTCGGATTGGGGAAAGGAAGAAGGGGAAAGGCGACTAGCGAGCGCAAACCCAACCCAACCGGCGGCGAAGAAAGCGAGGAGCGCCGCCGCAGCGGGAGTTCGCCGCCGGCGCCCCGCTCCTTACCCTCCGACCCCAAGGTACGTGGCTCCCGAATCCTCTCAATTTCGGCGCAAATCCGTCGGATTAGCCGTTCGTCCGGTCAAATTTGGTGACAGATAGATAGATCGGTTTGAATTCCCTAGGGTTCATGGAGCGTGCCCCCGATCGGAGTGGCGTGTCAGAGGATGTTGGGGAGTGCGAATGGAGGGAGGAGATACGGCAGCAGCAGTCGCAGGTGGATGCGTTGCGTGAGAGGCTTGTGGAGGTCAAGGTAGGGTTGAGGTGCTCCGAGGAGGACTCGAGGATGGAGCTGGATCACCTCTGCCGCAGGGTGAAGACCATAGCCACGCTGCTGGCATATCTCAAATCCAAGGCCAGGATCATGGCGATACCGCACCTCGCGCACACGTCCTGCGGTATTAGGCATCAGGATGGCGTCGGGTACGTCGACAGGCACGGTGTGCCGCTGGCGGATTGGTCGAAAGGTGGCGAGTCCGCTTCCGGCGAGGGTTTAGATGATGAGATGGTGGGGGATAGTACCCGTGTTGCCGAACATGGCGGTGCGAATGAGGGGGATGTAGATGTGGAGGACATTCTGAAGTCGATCCATGTGGTGACCGATGTCATGGAGTCCCTTGTGAAGAGAGTAATTGTTGCTGAATTGGAAGCCGCAAATGAGAAAGAAAAGGTGAGGATGGGTCTTGAGGAGATCAGGAGGAAGACAATACAGGTTGAGTCCATGTCGGCTAAAGTTGAGGAGATGGAGAAGTTTGCAGTGGGAACGAATGGTATGCTGAACGAGATGAGGCAGCGGGTTGAAGACATGGTGTTGGAGACCACCCGGCAAAGGCAACGCGCAGCTGAAAATGAGCAAGAGCTTAGTCGCGTGAAGCAGGACTTTGAGTCCCTCAGAACTTATGTCAGCACTCTCGTTAATGTCAGAGAAACTCTTCTTTCATCAGAAAAGCAGTTTGAAACAATGGAGAAGCTTTTCGACAGGTAATTCCACAAGTTATGTTCTTTGCTATCTAATATTTGTATGAATTGGGTTGTACAGTGTTCGTTTTGCTTTGCAAACTCTATGTATACTTATCTAGAAGTTTAGAAAAAATGCCTTTCATCTTCCAAGTCCTGAAAATGCAACTGTAATAGTCTTGCTCATTGTGAAAATTCTGCTGCTGCCAAAATCTTCATTTTAGAATGCCGCTGCCTGGAATAATTGGAAACTAAATTCTGAATATGCACTTGTAATGTCTATTCATCATGTAAATTGCTGGTTCTACCAACACCTTCATGCTAGGACATGCTGCTGAGAAAATTTTTGAGACAATATTCACACGCTAGTGCACTTATGACTCTGAAGCACTGTTGCATTAAAGGAAAATGAACACAATGTTGCTCAAAGTTATTCAGAAAACAATGTTGCTCAAAACTGTTACTTACTCGTAGTTCTTAACCACATTTTCATCAGTTCATGAAACCAACTACTTGGCGGATCTTGAACTTTCCGTGTGGAACTGCATATTCACTAGTATTGTTGAAACACCGCATGTCAAACTCTTTTCGGTGGCATATGATGCTAATACTATTTAATGCCTGCTCTTGTGTAATGTACGTTTGACAATTTGTCATCAACTGTGCCATGTGTTTTAAGTGGTTTTTTAATTAATAACTTTGGCCTGTCATTGTCTAGAGGAGCTCTACCGTTTAAGGCACAAGGCTTCATCTATCCTGTTATAATTAGAGCTTACACTGCATCTTTTAGAAGCCTTATTTTTTAATTAGTGGCATAGGGTGTTTTTTTAGGATTTGCTGATAGTTGCTTTGAATCTGGCTATGATATCATTGAAATGATACACCACTCTTTGATTTCAATATATCATAGACTGTTGTCAACAAATATGGTGTTACATTTGTGTAATACAAGTCAAATCATCAATTCTGAGAGTCAGTACCCAACTTCACATTTAGTGGCAGAAAATTTGTTTGATCATGTCTAAAATTTCACATAGATATTCAGTTGTCAAACATATGCCTGCTTTTGTGGACATAGAATTGATCAAGTCTCAGTATATTTTCTGAGTGTGCATTTCAGTATTTGGTCCAAACTACTTGCTCTTGTTGGCTGTAGCTGTCTAAGCACGAACTCTGCCAGTTTCTGATTTAAGTTATGTATTGAATTTTAGTATCCTAATGTACTCTCTTGTTAAGGAGATGGCCATGAATGATTAAAAACAAGTAGGAAATTACATTCTGGGGCCGAGGTGAAAAATCACATGTCATGTAGACTCACCTCTTTCCACTTCATTAGCTGTTCATGCTCTTGAAATTATGCAGAAAAGTCTGGAGTGAAACTCTGATACCTCCACAGTAAATAAGGTCCCTGATCTAGTTGCATATGTACCTAGTATCTACATTTTTGACACAACACATTCTCTGATATCAGCCCTTCTGTTAGTCTGTTAGATGGGTGTTTTATGAATTGGTTAAGCGAATAGTATCCAATCCTTCATTATAACCATTTCGGTATTAATTTTCGTATTCTTGTGAGCAGGCTAGTTGCAAGGACTAACCAACTTGAGACTGAGAAAGCACAAAAAGAAGCCGAAGTCCAGAAGGTGATGGAGGAGAATGTGAGGCTACGTGCCATGATTGATAAGAAGGAAGCTCAGCTTCAGGCGATGAGTGAGCAGTGCAAGTTCATGGCGCTGAGCGGTCCCAATTAGTGGGATCTACTCCGTATGACAAGCTGTTATGCATGTCCAATGATGCCACTTACACAAATTACAGTTACATTGTTGCAAGGGGAAGAGCCCCAGATGTGGCGAAATAACGACGGATGGTGCCACTGCTGGCGAGTTCCCGGGGCTCTGATTCCTGCTGCAAACAAAATTGTTTACCTAGGTGTGATGTGTTGGAAGTGTAAACCTGACATCTTGTATTCTTGTAACTCGAAATGTGTGTAAAGACCAGGGCACATTTGTCCCAATCCATAAATCCTCTGAAATGAGCTGCTGCAATTCATCGAATCTGCTCTAGGCTCTAGCTGCATTTTCATCGGGGTGAAAATGGTCGCATATGTTGCATCTTTCCAGCTACATTTTCACCAGGTTAGGAAGTGTTCTCCCTAGGACTTCTACTTGCCAGATTATTGAAGTGTTCTCTCTGTAACTTCTCCTCCGTGTTATTCATTGTCGATGCTTATTTAGTCTGCACATTTATTTTCTCAAAATACTTTTCTATACCATTTGTTCCAGTTACTACTACGTACATCCATTCCAAAAATATAGCTACCTTACCTTAGACATGATGACATTTTTATGTTTAATTTATTTAGACTAAGAATTTGTCTAGATATATTGGAAATGCCCAATCCAGTTGAAGATAAGCAAGTAACAGTACTCTTAAAAGTTCATTTCTTAAAATATCTATCGAACTATGACCAAGTACTAATCAGTTTCAAACCGATCCATAGAGTAATTATATGGTTGTTCCAAAGGTCGAATCTTATACGGGTGCGTACGTTCCCATTATCAATACAATGACCGTATTCGAATGAAACGTGGGTCCCACTGTCAGTGGGTACTAGAGCTCGGATGACGAGACCCTGACAGTGTATTGAATGTGCAGTGCCAAAACAAACAATCCCGGTACACAACAAACCCGAAAGCCGCAACCCCACACCAGCAAAGTCGCGGACCTCGTGCCTAGTAGACGACGGCTTCTATTACTACTTGTACCGCAGCCACCACGCAAAAACCCACGCGACCTCCTCCTTCCTCCGCCTCCACCTCCACCTCGACCCGATCCGATCTGAGCCCATGGCGATTAGGGTTTGGCTCCCCGCCCTCCTCCTCGCCTTCCTCCTCCTCGCCGCCGCCCCCCTCGTCCAAGGTTGGTAACCCATCGCGTCGCCTCCTTCCCTTTCTCGCGCTCTCCGCCGCGCAGATCTCGAGAGCCATCTCGGGGGATTTCGCGGCGGAGCAGCGGTAGATCTGCGCGCTGGGGTAATCGAGCCGATCGGGCTCCGTGGGGTTTCGCGATTCGCATGAGGTGTGATTTGAGATTTGGAGCCGTTTAGTTGGGTGTTGGGACTAGATCGGTGTGGGGGTGGGGTTTTGGACGAGGCGGGTTGGGTGGAGTTTGTTTGATGGAGGGTTTTGGGGTGCAATTTCCGTGAGAAAGGATTATGCGCTTTGCATGTTGTTGTTGTTGTCGTCGTCATAACGCAGCCATCTCGGGAGAAGCTAGAGGCTTCGGAAAATGCTCCGGTTTTTCATATATGGTTTACGATGGTAGATTGGTTGGATCTATTTCTATGGTAATTTTTAGCACGGTAATTTTTTTGCAACCATGCCATTTAGGATTGGTTTAAATTGCGAATGCCATGCTGCTCCAAGCCTCCTTCAAGCTATTTCAGAATTGGAAAATTGGAAGCAGTGTTAATAGCAGAATATTTTTTTTAGAATAGTTAACCAATTGAGTTCACATTCTAAATTTATCAATGAGGTTTATATATAGGGCTGAAAATGATACAGACTCTACATGCTCATTTCTCTATGCTGTCACCTCTGGACTAAATCTAATGATATTTGTGGTTCCTGCAGTTGCAAGAGCTCAGTCTGAGGAAGATGCTGCTACAGCTGAAGTTGTTGAAGGGGCTGACCTAGGAATTGTGGGTGATGATACACAGGTTTCCAGTGATGGACCTCTAAGTCCGGCTCCTGGTGTAGAAACAGTATGTGTCTTCCCCAAAAACTCTGGAAAAAGTGAGTATCGTCATGGAACTTTACCTTATATGAAAGTCAGTAGAATTGAAATTCATTTGCAACCACTCCTTATAATGTTCTGTGCTAAACTTAAATTTGATTTTCTGTTCATCTGTTAAGATTCTATGTATATCAGTAGGTAGGATAGGATGTAACCAATCCGCTTTATATTTCTCAATGCAAAATGTTTTTGTTGAAAATCAGCATCATCTCTTTTGCCCCCCTTTTGTTGTTTTGTAGGATGTAATGAATCCTTCAATATGCAATAATGTTGTCCTTTGTTGTTTTCTTGTAGTTGTGCCAGCAGGTGAAGAAACTGAATTACTGGTTGGCCTGCAAAACGAGGGTAACTCATGCTGTTTCTTTCCTGAAATTTCCTAGTAGCTACTTCAGTTACTAAGATTAGTTGTCTGGTTGGCCAGTAGCTTTCTACTTCATTTAATAATAAATCATGCTCATTACTCTGTCAGTTATTTGCTTTGTCTGGCTTCATTTATTGCAAGTTCATGACCATTTAGCCTAAGTATCACATTCAGAATACTTCGTTCCACTAAATTCTTCTAGCTACAGTGTTAGTTTGGTTGAAACTGCCTGGTTTGCTATATATATTATTAGGATTTTAATAATAACATTCCTCTATAAACTATATTTTTTGTAAGATGTGCAAATGTGTTTATTCCTTAATAATACTAGATTTTTTCAGCTGTCTTTGATGACAAAATGCCTAATATCATGTATGTACCCTGTCTTCTGCAAATTGGTGTATCAGAGTCTCAGATCAGATACTTAGGCATACTGCATGACTGCATGTTCCTTTGTGGCTAAATAGCATGAAAGTCATACACTCGTACGTTAGAGGTTAAGGTCATGGCTAAGTATACCATACATATGACATTTGCATAGATGAACAAAATTCACTTGTTTTGGGATTGTGAGTTCATTTATTTGCTATAGCTCAAGTGGTTGGTTTTTGGTTTTCTTACACTCAAAACAACCTTTGCATATGTTGTTTACAGGTGAATCAACTCTGAATGTTGTCGCTATCCATTCAACCATCCATCTTCCATTTGATCATAAGATGTATGGCCAGAACCTTACTGTTCAGGTAAGTAAATATGGGATCCACATTTCTTGTTTTTTTTTTTGGTTTAAGGCTGAGAAATAACTGTTCAGCTCTTTAGCTGTTGTTTTTTCGTTAGATTTCTGTATTTCTGCTTCAGATGTAGCATTGTATCTTATTTCTGGTGATGAAGCACATAGTTTATTAAGTGAAGCAGGCAATCAAGGAAAGCTATATTCAAATTCATAACTAGCTATTTTATGGATTGCTTTTTTGTAGAACTTCTTCAATGCCTCAGTTCCTGTCTCCGTGCAAGCAACCTTTCCGTACACATTTGTTGTGAGCAAGTTCTTGCAGGTTTGTCAATTCACAGCCTTAACCTTTAAAACAGCTAATTAATATGACACCAAGTTGTTTATTTTGTGTTCATGGATCATGACGACCTAATGCTGTCTCCTTGCAGCCTGGAGCATATGATCTAGTTGGTTACATAGTGTATGAGATTGATCAGCACCCATACCAGAGCGTCTTTTACAATGGCACTGTGGAGGTTGTTGAGGTTGGAGGTTTACTCAGCGTCGAGTCTGTGTTCCTTATTACCCTTGGAGTTGCCCTTCTTGGTCTCTTTGGATTGTGGGCATATGGTCAAGTACAACAGCTCTCAAAGGTATTTTCTAAGAGATCTATTTTTCTAATTTGTAGTGATATTGGTAAGCTGAACACTCTGTACATGTCTCACCGATCTTGTCTGCTGCAGAAAACAAAGAAGGCCCCCAAGGTGGAACTGGGAACTGGAACTACTGATGCCAACATGGATGAGTGGCTGGAGGTATTTCCTTTTTCTGCCCAAACGTCACATTGATTGGTATGAGCCCAATTTTAAAGATTAACTTTGAATTAATTCACATGGCAGGGCACTTCATTTGCACAGGGAAGCAAATCCAAGAAAAAGAAATAGATTGGAGGCCCTTGAACTCTAGAGTTAATCATTTCAGGATCTAGAATGAGACAGTTGAGGGTAGCCCGTCACAAGTAACTTTTGCAGATTATAGATGAGAACGGAGGTGCTTAAACCGTAGTTTCATGGCTACTGCACATGTTTGTTGACACCGATTTCGACCTTGTTGTGTACTTTTACATGAAAGTTTTCTTGAAAACACAGTTTTGTTCAAGGTATATGCTATGGATGCAATTTCTGATCTTATATTTATCCCTGAGATGCTGAATCACATAAATTTGATGTGTGATGCTAAAATCACACAAATTTATTAGTTGCAGACTTGCAGTATCTCCTCTGGATTTTTTTTTTTTTGAGAAATCCTCTAGAATGATATAGTAGTACTCTTAGCTGTATTTAGTTGAGTCTGTTTTGTCTTGAACACCCGCAGCGCACACGCTATATGGGCATTTCATGATTCCATCGGTCGGCTGAAAGTGACGCCCTCATGAGCCGAACTTCATCGCGCCAGTAACTGGGTACTACAAAACTGAATGATGTCACGCTACCTTAATGGGCCGTTAACAGGCCAGCATCAAGCTATGAAGTATTTCGCAAATGCCTTCGATCTATCTATATTGTTCGCATCAATATCTTTCATTTTTTTTGGTTCAAAATACCGTATTTCGCGAATTCAATTAATCTCTGTTTGAAATTCGATAAAAGTCGAGCAGCTTGGTGAATCTCCGTATTTTTAGGTGACAATTTTCGAAATCTTCAGGTTCAGGTTACGTCCTCATCCAGGTGATTATGTTCCGTCAATTGTGTTAACCAGGTTCAGCCAGTTGCCTTGATGCACTTCTCTCCAAAAATCCATCCATTCTTTTACTTTTCACAGATAAAATACGACTAGCAAGAAAACATCCAAAAAAAAATCAGGAAGAGAAATACAGGAATCATGCACAGGAAAAACTTGACGCAATGATTATACAAATCCGGCCCCATTAACTGTGTTAACAATCACAAGACCACAGAATCAAAGAAAAGAATCCAGAGCAGTGGGATGGATGCTGAAAAGGGCATCAGAGTCATGGAAGACGAGCAACACAGCTTAGCAAAAAAACGCCAGCTTCTGCTTCTTAAGCAGGATATACATGTCGTCATCTGCACTCAACAGCAACAACTTCCCCACAAGTAAAAAAAAGAACAATCAAACCAAAGCACAAGTGGAGCAGAGTAGACAACACAATAGAAAAATCGCAACTTGGCGACTAAAATAACACGAGATAGCAACTTGGGCAGAGGAAAACATTCGACCTCCGAGCCGAAGAGCAGATTAAATAAGAATCGAACCCAAGAGCAGATTAAATACTCCTTAAGAATACAGAGAAAGGAGCGGAAGAAGAAAGTTGAGAGATCAGAAAACGGCGCGTTCAGAGTTAGCGGCGGCGGCGGCGGTTGTGGTTGGAGCTGTATTTATGGATGGGGGCGCCAGCTTCAGCTAGGGTTCATCGGTCGGGGTGCCATCTGGAACTCTCTTGGCCGTCCGATCTACGATAACCGTCGGCTGTGATTGCTGCATACTATGTGGGCCTTTAGTTCGGCCTCCTCGTGCACTTTGCTTGCACTCCAATAGTCAGGGCCTCGTTTATTCCCAAAAAGTTTTTCAAAAACACCACATCGAATATTTCAACATGAGTATTAAATATAGATGAGAAAACTAATTTCACAGTTGGCATGAAAATCATAAGAATATTTTAAGCATAGTTATTCTATGATTAGCCATAAATGCTACAGTAATACAAATGACAGTTTAATTAGAATGAATAAATTCGATGTGACACCCAAATTTAAAAAACTTTAAAACCAAGCCCTCAGTGTAAAACTGGAAATAACACGATACACTGATGCACTTGACGTTGACTGAGCGTATTATCTCCATCTTAAAATATAGCAACATAAAAATTAAAACCATTTGAGCATCTAAGATTCTATATCTTTTCAGACAGATTGTCTTAAAACAAAGCAACCTAGGAAGCTAAGAAGGAATGATTTCATGCCCTCAAAAAGAAAAAAAAAAGAATGATTTCATTTGACGGCTGTACGATTCAATTGTGTGACGCATGATATGTGATTTGTGCACGTTACTTTACCCTTTGATGGCTTCCAGTCATACAAGGACATAACTGCCTCGTATGTATGATACTATGATGGAACTGTTACTAGTAGCAAAGCATAGCAGACTAGTAGTCACTTGCATAGAACTTTACACTGAAAGAAATCACCGGTGGTAAACGTGCTGTATCTGTATGTACATCGAAGAAAAATTGGGTTGCCATTTACCCCAATCACAAGGTGCCCAGCTTAGCTCTAGTGTACACAGTTTTTACTTGCCAAACAGAAGCACGCCTATCCTATGGATTCTACTCCCTGGCTAAGCTGCCTCTTGAGCTTCACAATTTACATTGCAAGTTGGGGGGTAAAAGGTTGCAAGCAGACCGAGCCAACAGGGCAGAGATGCTTCCTGATACAACAATATGAGAACGAACAGTCGGTGGTTACAGTTATGCAGTGAAAGGAACTTGAGGTTTTCTCCTGAGAAAAATCACCTCATCAGCTACTTCTGTTGTGAGGGAGAGAATCACTGCAAAACTTTTTGAAGGTTTGGCACTCGTCAACCAAGAAGTCACTGCAAATTTTCGCACAAATTAGCAAAATAAAATCTTGAAAACTGTTGTAGATGGAATACAGAAGAACCAGAAACTTACAAGATGCGTTCAACCATTTGTGTTACATCCCATCTAGGGCTCCATGGATAGTCATTTACTGGAGCTGACATGATAGGTGCCCCTTGGGCATTGAAGTGCTGCAGATGGTTCACGAAAGAAAATATTATTTCCCCATACCTATAAAAGAGCTATTATAACTTACAAGGGCAACACATGCCCTCTCTAGCCAGTAGGTGCTAAGCCAACAGTATTAGTCGATCAATAACAAAAGGGTAACACCTCATAGTCTCACAGGTGTGATGTGTACATTTGTGTTCATCTTTTAGGGGTGAAGTGACTGTTGGTTTCACTTTGGTCTGCCCATCTGATATCATCTTTGTTCACTTCTACTACCTGCCCAACTCTAAATGTGTAGATCCGAAACAAGACCTATATTAAGCATTGAAGTTACAGCTAGTAATAAGCATTGAACAGCAAAAATAAATACCTGAGTACTCTGTAATGTTATCACAGGCTGTTGCTTAGGGAATTGGAGTGGAATGACGAAGTGGACCTGCAGCCATCACATTGTGTTCCTTGTTATTGGTTAATTGTTCTATTAAGTCATGGAAGAATTACAAGAGATGATAATTACCAGCTAATTGATACTCTAAAGTGGGAGGAAATTGATGTCATATTCCATTAGTGTTTTTCATTATAGTTCTAAAGATATACCAGCTAATTGATATTGGATAACAGATAACCATCATGTAATGGAAAAACATAGAAAGCACTAGATTTAGAAATTTTATGACATACCAGAACAGTGAAAATCCCTGAGATGGAAAGAATCGTAGCTCTTCTGCAAAAAATCTGATGTGTGGATAGGGTTGATAGACAATTTGGCAAAGCAGATAGTAACATAAGATAAACAATGACAAACAAGTACCGGATCAGCCTCTAATGGTCTCCCAAAAGTAGGAGCCAAAGCCTCAATGAAACGTCTTCTAGAACCAATTGAAGCTGATGCATCTACAACCTTCGGTATAAATTAGAAACATTAGTTTTGTACAACAGGCATGAATGGCACCATTAATGTTATGCCAAAATGATCAAATAGTACTGCTCAATAATACACCAAAGGTGATACCTCATCTAACTGAAATGATTGAGTAGTAGCTAGATACAAGTTTCGAGTCTAGCATGCTTGAAAAAAATACAAGCATTATGCACAAAGGTACTTCTCGTAAAGAATAAGATTCATACGCAAGCAGAATGAAATCTCTCCTGCTTTTACTGCCTAAACAATTTAACAATAGAAACAGTTCTACTGTCTATTCCTTTCTTTTGTCCCTCACTTCTTTTCAACACTTATTTCAAAGGACAAGTAGGCATCATATTAACATGACAACTACAATACGATGCAAAGTAGTAGTAATATAATTATAACAATAGGCAGTCAAGATCAAAGTACATTTAACAGTAAGACTCTAAATGGTAGTGTACCTGGATTTTAAGATTTTCTTCCAAGTTAGGAAGATACTCAGCCATGCACCTTCACAATAATTAGGCCAAGAAAGGGAGCACATCAGTGATAATTATTTTAGTTCGTTGAAGGTGTTGTAATAAAACGAAGAAAACACACGCATGTGTGACCTGTGCTTGATGTTGCAAGTGTGGCAAACTTACATTCCATCTAACCATGGAGGGAGTTTGACATCATCAACTGAGAAAAATGACTTCAAATCTGGGGTTGAGACTAATTTGAGTAGTGGTGCAGAAGGAACAGATGAATAACTTCTGGTAATTGGAAAAACAGCCTGCATAGAAACCCAACAATAATTTTTCAAGGGAATAATAGAAAAAAAATGAAAAATAATAGGTTCCATAAGATTGTTCAAATCATAAATATCATGAACAGTGGCGTCTCAGAGAAGCAAATTCTATACATGTAAACAGGATGTGTCTGCATCTTCTTTTTTCGATGTAATTTTATGGAGTTAGTTTTCATGTTGAGCCCTTGCCAATCACATACATGCTTCCAAATTAACATATCAATGAAATGGCATGATGATGCCACCAATTCAGGAGTTTTAATAAAGATTTTCCAGTTTGAGTACTTGATAGTCACATCATGTATTTCTATCTTAACCATCCAAATGAAATCCCACAATAACGCAGACCCTCCTTTCTAAAGAAAATATGTTAGTACAGACTAGGGATTGTTAAGTGTGAACTGTGAAATTTATATCCTTCTTTTCAGGAAAACTTATGATTAATTTGCATTTCAGATAGTGATCTTGTGCTTTGCCAGTATACCATGCAACAATACTAGAGCAGGAGATAATCATAGCAGAAAGACAATCCAGCTCTGCGTACTATCTTGTCAGAAAACATGAAGCTATATTTGCTACATGAGCATGTACTAAGTACTGTTCAAGAATAAAAATATGGTCCAAAGGCTGTAGTGCATTTCAGGTTCCAATAGGTCACAGCCAGATGAAAAAAAAATGCTGAATGGAGTTCACCATCACCGTTATTCATTACTGCTACCGCTTCGAACAACTATGTCCATGGAAGGAGTGGCTGTAGATTTTAACCTGCAAATGGATCTTCTGAGGAAGTTTCCAAGGACATCCAGGAACCAGTTTGGCGAAGTCCAGATCTGGTTCCACAAGTGGGACAGCAAATTTCACCTCGTCTGGCTATAAATCAATATATTAAAAATAGGTAAGAAGAGCAAACATCAATTTTATGAAAGGAAAGTTATGGGAATCAGTAAACTTACTCTACCATTGGATGATACCGTGCAGAATTCAATCCCCTGCTCAATGTGTCCATTTTGAAAAAAAAAAAAAAAAGGTTACTGAACCAAATGATTGCCACAAAACAATAAATTTAACTACGCAAAAAACAGTTGGTGATAAACTGCCGATTGGATCAACCACTTGTGAGCTGTGATCGTGCCTCTTTCTTGGTATATTAATATTCCACAAAAACTTCTAGTCTTCTACTTCATAAATTTATATGCGCAGTGCATTAATTCAATCATCATAATGTCATGGGAAGGGAAGATGTGCTGAATATAGCGCATTACCTCCTTAGACAGAACTGTGCTTATTTCAAATTTCAGTCTAGCGTCATCCACCTCGGCAGCCTGCTTCTTTTGGTATTCAATGTACAATTCACTGCACCAAATGAAGTCAAGAGCAACCATTTTAAAAGCAAATTCTGGATCAAAACTTCCAGAATGCTTTTTCCGCACTGACAATATAGATCCTATGACGTCAATATTTCGTCGTCACATAAAATTGCCTCATGTATGCAGTTCTCAGCTCCAACTATCTCTGATCATCATACACACAAAGCAACTACACTAAGCAAGTAACAATCACCTCACTAGCAAACTGAGCTAGACTTACCGGAGCTCTTTGATAAGATCCAAGAGCGCCCCGGAATCTCGGCAATCCCAATTTGCCAAGCAGCTCTTTTCCCCATTCCCAGTTTCATCATAACCGAGCAGCGGCTGAAACCCCTCGTCGTCCGGCCCAAACACCACATCCGGCGCCACCTTCGGCGACAGCGCATTGTACAGGAAGTCCCCTGCGATTTCCATAACCAGAGACACATGAAACCCTAAACCATCAGACCCAGCGAGCGAGCGATCGAGCGAGGGGGGATTACAGTAGACGTAGTCGAGGCAGAAGGGGATGGCGAGCGTGAAGCGATCGGCGTAGCGGCCGTCGCGGCAGCCGGACCAGATCTGACCCACCTGCAAGCAGAGCGCGGAGAGGGGAGTGAGGCGAAGGCGGAAGCGGAAGCGAGGAAGGGAAGCAGGGGTTTGGGTACCCACCTTGATGGGGAGCTTGGATTGGGAGAGGACGAAGTTGAGCTGCGCGGCGACGAGGGGGGCGAGCGGGGCGCCGGAGATGGAGGCGAGCGCGGCGGCGGGCGGAGACATCGCCGGCGATGGATTCGGGGATTGACGCTTCCTCTCTCTCGCGTGCCAAACAGTGATCCAGCTGTAGCCGCTTCATACACTAGTGCCCTCTGTCCCTAGGATTTGGCAAACCTTTTAATTTCGGCACTCCTTGGTCCTAAATTGGTTACGTTTTGATTTTTTTCAACGTTTGATTATTTATTTTGTTAAAAATATTGTAAATATAAAAGAGAATTCATGAAAGCACCTTGGTTAATAAAGCAAGTGAAAAAAGGTAAATGATACTTTCATTTTTTTAAAAGAGTAAATTTCACTAAACTACATGTTTTCTGGTCTAAATTGCAGAAAACTACATATACTTGGACACTTGTCACTTAGCTACATATATTATGGAATAAATGTTTTATAAAACTATACCAAGTTTCACAAAACTATACTATTAAAAAATCCTTAAATAATATAGTTTTGTGAAAATTAGTGTATTTTTGTGAAAAATTACTATTATAATATTATAATATGTGTACTTAAGTGACAAGTATCTAAGTATATGTAGTTTTCTGCAACTTAACCCATAAAATGTGTGATTTGTGAAATTTACTCTTTTTTTAACAAAACAAATGTCAAATGTTGTAAGAAAAAAAATCAAAACCTTGTGTGTTTTTTTAACAAATGAAGTACAAATTTCATTTCCAGTTGCAATTTTTTTTTGAAAAATCATTTCGGCTTTTCGAGATACTGGTGATATCTGATAGAGTATGGTTGTTAAGAATTCATTCAAGTTTGGACACATTGAGAAGGTGTGAAATACGGGTGGAGTTCATTACATATGGACATTATCCATTTTATCCTTTTACTCCTTTTGCAGGTACTAAATAAATCATGAGTACGCGGAATATAATAAGATTCAAATGGAAATTAGATCAATGAAACAAGTGAGATCCAACAGATGCCTCCATTGAATTTAACAGTTGATCAGAATTAAGTTGTAATATTGAAATCGCGACGTCCGGTCTGAATACATATGTTACCCTAACAATAGCTGAAGACAGCTAACATGCACCGTATATGATGCTTCACTTCTGAAGTTTGGTTGAGATTTGAGAATAAACAAACTTTTACATACTGCACAATATTCGGTCAGAAATCCTACTTGTTCGCTGACATCTGGTTCCAAGAATTTCCTAACATTGTGAGTTCAAAGAACGATTTCACAAATTTACAAGTTCCTATGTACAGTGAAAGAATGGCAAACGAATTCTTCTACAACAAAACTGCCAGAATGTTGGCACTGCTACGATTCCTGTGCAATTTGCATGATGTTTTGTACAAGTTTCTTAATCAATGGAAGCAAAAGGAAATTATTTCCAAATGTACAATTAAACTGGCGCAGGTGAACTTTGCAGAGCTGCAAAGTAGTCCTCATTGACATTCTTCAGTAGATTGTCGCTCCCTAAACTGATATACCAGGATATGGAGCCTCTATCCAAAGGCCACGGCAAAGCTGAAACAAAAACGAGAGGCATATTCAGATCTTAACTAAGATACGGTAGTTCCGATAGCTTGCAGAGAGAAGGAAATCAAGGTTCTGATGAGCTCCAAAATGAAAAGGGTCTAAAGTGTACTGCCTCCGTTAGCTTTATAAGGTATTTCGATTTCAAAAGTCTTTAAGATTATTGACCATTAAATTATCATAATATATATTCTCAATAGCTATAAAACAACTAAGTGCAAAAGTAATTTGAAGTATGAGTATACTGGTACGATTTTTATGTACTAATTGTAGTTGTATTTTGACTAATTGTTGGTTCAAACCTTAGGGCTCATTATTACGAAAATCAACAGAATATTTCTTATATCTCGCAAAAAAAAACAGAATATTTCTTATAAAAATATTCCAAGAAGAGTTGATTTGAACCCTAGGGGCTAGGGCATGCATTTATTAGATCAATATTGTGATTAGATGTCAGCAGAGAATGATAGCATAGGAAATTTTGGAATGACATAAGATGCAAGTCCTCAAAGGAAAGAGTTCTAATCATTTCTTTCATGAAATAGAGGGTGTTAATGATACAACCTTAGAATTTTCTTTCGTGAAAAAGTACCCACATAAGGTAGAACAGGGACCAGGAGATACCTGCAGAACTGCCTCTTTCTTCCTCCTTTGATGTATGCAGCATAATTGTTCCAGTAAGGATCGTGATAAGGCCACAAAATTCAGAAGCAATGCTACTAAAGCTTTGACCAGCCCAATCCTGCATTTGACAGTAATATGAATAAGTTGCGAGCCATGTCCATAGGATCAGTGTCAATTAACTAAATCTTCAATTTTTGTTTATACCTTGAACATAATTCCACTTGCCACTATTGTAAGAGTGGTAAACATTACATAATAAATAGGAGAAACAACAGCTAAATCAAAGGTATCCAGTGCCTGCAAAGTGGAAGAAAAATCACTTACTGAAAACTGAGAGATATACTGCAATGATCAGAATAGCACAAAAACATTGCATGTCCAAGGATTTTAGCATTTGTGACGAAAAAGCAAATTAAAATTTAAAATTTTGAAAAAACTGCAAAATACAAGATCATGCGGATTCAATGAAGCAGAACATAATTGCATGTGCATCACGTTACTGGTGATAGCTGGGAAAATGTGTTTACCTTGTTGAGGTAATTTATCTGAGAAACCACACAGATGATTGCAATGATAACAAAAAGCCATGTGTGTGGATAAGCAACCTGATTCATTCCATCCAGTGTAAGCTTTATGGCAACACCAATGGCTTTGATGCTGACGACCTACACAATGCCAATAGTTCATTAACCACATATGCCTAACACTGGGCTGTGCATCCACAAGCAAAGCACGCTTACCGTTAGTGATCCCATGGAAGAACAAATACCCAGATATATCATGATATTTTTCTGGCCATATCGAGGTTCAAAGAAGAGGACTAGCGCTGCCACGATTACTAAGGTTGCTGACGCATATGTTAGAAATCCTGAAAGTTGGCACCACAGGATGAAGAAAGCATGTTAGTTATGTAGCTGTGACCTATAATGTTGCAGAAATGTGTGCCGGTGACTCACCTGGCTGAGTGGCTAGGTTCCAGATTTCTTCTACAGAATTAGGCATGTGTTCTTGAGGAGCATGTATAACAACAATAACCGAACCGACGATGCATGATACACAACCAAGAACACCTAGCTTCTCAAGCCGTTCCTTCAGCATGAAATGTGCTAACAATGAGCTGTCCAATTAGAGAGAGAAAAAATGCATGTCAATCATGTATAGGAGAATCGAAGATAGTACCGAACATAAGGCTTTGGTTTCAAAAATCACCTCACGATTATGCTTAACGCTCCAAGGGGGGTCACAAGTACAGCTGGTGCAAAGGCATAAGCAACGAAATTCGCTATCTCCCCAAACAACACTTGCACAATAAACACAGGCGAAATTCAGTTGCATTGTTAAGTTTAATAAAATTAACCTCAAATGTTTTGTAGAGTGAGCATACTTGTGATCATTCCAGCCCACCATAGCGGTTCCAGGAGATAAGTGTATCCTCCACCACCTGTAATGTGGAAGAAAAGAAGGTAAGGTGAAATGGCAAGGCAAATTACCCACAAAGAGTCATCAGAATTAAGTATTTCCCCCCAAGGCAGATGAAACAGTGAAACATTCTTTGCTTTTACATTAGTACCAACCATGAGAATTAAATGCAGGGAAATAAATAAGTTTCAGGACATCTAAAAGTCAAGAAATTTGGTCCAGGTTATAGAGATCCAATTCAAAAGCAATTGAATTGATCCCGTCTTCCAAGATGAAACAGGACGAGCTTTGTTGGCATGTACTAGAAGACAGCGACTCTAATTCTCAAATGCACGAGCAGGTTTACGAATTGACTTTCAAACCGAGCCCCGTCAAGATCTCTAGAAGCGCAGCCGCCGCCGGCCGGCCCCAATCGCGCCGGCGCATCAACGATGAGTCAAACCTACGACCATCGCGCCTGTAGTCATCAGGACGGGATCCAAAATGCCAAAATGCCAATGCTCCGTAATCCACCTGACCAACGCAGCCGATGTTGCTACACACGCATCAAGATCCACCAAAGCAAGCATTCGATGCGGCCAAACTGAGCGATTCCGCGCAATCAATTAACCAGATTGAGCAGAGGTAAAGCGACCCAAAAGAAGAAGAAGCAACATTGCTTGCTTGCCCTGAGAATGAAATGATGAGAATAAAGTAGAATCGTTACTGTACCAGCACGGACGCCGCCCTTGCCGGCGCGGATGAGGCCAATCTTCTTGAGGATGAAGCTGGCGCCGATGAATGCGCTCGACGCCACCGCCAGCGTCAGCCCCACCGTGTTGTCCGACGCCCCCATCCTCCTCTCCCTCTCCCGCAATCCAAATTCCGTCCTCCCCGCCACGCGTCGCCTCCAATCTTCGAACGCAGGCACCACCGCAGCAGGAGGGAGAGGAATGGCGGTGGTGGTGGGTGGCGCGAGCTCTCTCCTTGTATCCTCCTCTCGTCGTCGCCGGCTCGTCGCGACGACCACGACCACAACGACGGCGACGGCGACGGAGGAAGGGAAGACGAAGGCGAACGATTGGCGATTGGTTTGGGGATTTATTTTCTTTTGGGAAAAAAAAAATTTGGGGGGTGTGGATGTGTGTGGGGCCAGACAGGTGGGACCAAGCTGTCAGTTGTCACGGATGTCATGTGGCGCGCCACCCCGGCTTGTACGGAGGAATTCTCTGTCTTCTGGGTTTTGAATCTCTGGCTCTTCTCTTTCTTTTTGGCTCGTGGACAAACTGGCACCAAGATGCCGTGTTGGCATATTGGCCTGTCTAGCGGCTTCAACTCCGTTCCATGCTGTTGTCACATTGAGTTTGAAACCAGGGAGAAAAGGTTTTAGGAGAGTGATAAGTTGGCGCATGATTTTATCAATGAGAATTTGGGAGTGTTAGCAAGTGCCTTCTGGTCATGTTTCTTTCAACTTTTAGGTCTTGTTTGTTTACAATTAGAATTATCGTAATCTAGATTATTAAACTATATATTATTATAAGCTAAAATATTATAAGCCAGAGGATAATAAGTTATAAGCTTTTTTTTTATAGATTATGAGGGTGTTGAATTACTAAGTTTACAACTCTAAAATAAAAGGCGAGTGGCATGGTTAAGAATATTTGACGTTCTAGTGTTGTACTGATTTGTTTCATATTTGACGTTGAAGCATTTCGTGTTTGCTTTAGAATATTTGATGTTCAAGTGCTGTACTGATGTTTGGACTGCTTTACCCTTGTATAGTTAAGTAATGCATGTTAAGATATTTAACAGGTGTATAACAGAAAAATATGATTCCAATTAATCACTTATTGGTAATGAGATGATGTCAAAACATCAGATAATTTAAAACTTGAGGAAGGAAATATTTTTGAACGACACGTCTAATATATTTTAGCTAAAAAATCACTTAGAGGATGTTTGGTTTATGATCACACTTTATCACATTATACTTTTGACGATTATGGTTATAGCTTGCCATATATTTTTTTGAAACTTGTTCCACATATCATTAACTCAATTTTTATAAATTTGGCCGCACTTTTTGTCAGCCAATTTGTTCATCATGGCTCTGTTCGGCTGCCAAGCAGCTACGACTGTGTTGCAAGACAGCCAACACGAACAATAAGCATGTGTCTATGCTAGTTGCAACTTGTAGGCCTTTTGAGTCTCTTATTTGGCTACCACAACTTAATTAACTTTAATTATGGTGAAGTGTGATAGAAGGCAACATATCTGGTGGAAACTAACTCTCCGTGTAAACTATAAAAACTTTATTCTAAAGCACACGATGTTGATTCAAGGGTGCGCTCAAAGGAGGTGGAAGGGGTGATTTGCAAAAGCGCATTTGTAAATCATCCCCCCCACCTCATGAGTTTTGCAAATCACTCCTCCCACCTCTATTGAGCGCACTTTTGGATCAACAATGTGTGGAAAATTTCTATAGTTTGCACAGAGAGTTGGTTTCTACTAGATATGTTGCCAACCAAACATGCCCTATCTCCATAGCAATTGTCAAGGACCTGGCACACTTTCAAACATTAATAAAGAAAGACATGAGACCTTTTCTTTTACCATTGCGTTCTGGAGCAGGTCATCCATGTGTTTGACAACGTGTTTATCGTATGAAAGCAAACGGATGCATGATTAATTGCTGGGGCTCACAAATCTGAACATTAGGAAAATCTGATCAATCCATCCATCTCGCCGTGTCGGCACGACGGCAGGCATTGATAGATCGATCATGTGCTAGCTCAGATCCGTCGAAGTCCAAACGGTGAAGTAAAACAAAAATAGCGTGATTAATTAATTGGTCAATGCATGTTTGACACGCGGCACGCAAAACTGCGTTTATGAATGCTCGAGAATATCGTAATTATTCGTTAATTGTTGGATTGCCCATGTCCTAATTAACAGTAAGTGAAATTAAGCCACAAGCAAGTAAGCAACCAATAATTAAGCAAGATCATAGAAGGGATAGAGTTGCTTGAGCGTACGTGTCACCCATTGTCACAAACATGAACGGCGTACTGCCATCAAGATGTACGCGTATATACGAAAGAATGGAGTAATTTAGCGATCGATCACACGCATTAGTTAAGTATCGTCATCTTTAATGATGATTGAGGTATTAAATATTGAAGAGTGATCGTAGATAACTCGAACGCGAACATATATGTGCATTTTAAAATTGATCATTTTAAATTGAAGAGTGCATAGTTCGATCATGATTAACAATACATTGAAGAGAGAGAAGTGGTGAAACTACGCAGGTACGTATGTGATATGTACAAACTCTTAGTACATATACTCCCTCCTTCCACGTATCTAAGACGTTGGGTAGGTTAAAAATTAAAATTAAACTAGCTGAATGTCCATGCTTTGCTACGGACAAAAAATATATTATATTATTTTCTAAAATAGATGGAAAAATATTTTTTATGAAATATTTTACCATATTTTTATATAGAAAATATTTCTCAATTTGATTTTGTACGTGGATATCTTTCTAGATGATTTGATTGATTTTTAATATTATAAAGTGAAGAGGATAAGTTGCAAAAATACAATATGAGTAGATGATGATGGCAATTCACTGGCACCATCACTATTGATTTTTATAAGAGTACAGAGTATACATAAGCCAACATCATAAAAAATTGGAAGGGAGTATATATGTGCTCATCAAATATACCGGCTCCATTACGAAACACAAGTTACGTAGATATTCGAGGCGGCGCCGATAAAACTCATCAGCATAATGATAACCACATTAAGATTGGCATAAAAAGAGCATATATCATTCACTTTGATCCAACAGAATTAGGGAATTGGATCCTTTGACTTTAGGTAGTTTGCAGTTGTGTTGCTGATACGTGGGCCACAACAAAATAGACGAACATGACAGTGAAACAACCGTAAACTGCTAAAGAAACGATAAATCTCATTCTAGATTAGAATAACTACGGACCTGCCTAGCTTGCTCTAGTGCCCTAGCCAGGACTCCCTCTGTCAAATATATTTGTTTGAGGTTTATAAGAAATGGTCATATTGCCCTAAATTATATAGGGTTAAGACAGAGGAGTTAGTTGAGAGTAGGAATGAGAATTTTTTGAATTTAAAACGATTTGATGTTAAAAACACTCAAAAAAGATATTTATTTAAAGATAAATTTTAAATCACAAAACAACATTTTATTTTGGGACAGAGAGACGGTGCACACTAAAGTCGTAAACTGTCACGTGCTTGCCATCGATCTAGATCGATGTATTGTTTGACATGTCATCATAGACACACAAATTAATGTAAGAAAGAAGATGATCGAAGAACAGAAGCTAGGCTTCGAATAAAGTTGATCACTCGTCTAAGCAACATCAGCTGATGCTTGGATTGATTAAATGCAACCACGTCCACGTACATGCGACGTAGTTTTTGCATCGCTGTCAGAAATATATAGTACGTACGTACTACCATATAGCTAAATTTTGTAAGTTAAATTACGGTGATTTAAAATTTTAATTAACTAAAACAGAAAGAAGATTGTTAATTAAATTTCTATCGATGCAATCACATATCCAGATTCATGTATTTGCTTAAAATACAGTTGATAGTAAAGTAAGTCACAAACAAACAAATGATACTTTCATAACTATATCAATAAAACAAATGATGAAATGTTACTAGTAAAAAGTAAAACTTTTACTTTAGAAAGTGAAGAAGTATACATCAACACTCATCAAGGTACATAGTACATAGTACTACCATTACTAGTTTACTACCTTAGATCGATTCTCCCTCCATTTGACTTTGCAAGAGGTTTTAACCTTTCATCTTCTGTCTAGATGGACTAATATCTATACAATTCTTAGCATATGCATGAATCTATCCAAAAACTAAAAAAACTTTATAATACGATATAGAGGAAGTACTACTTTGATAAAATTTTCTAATTAAGAAAATAAATATTTTATTATGTTAAAAAACACTACAAGCATGACTTTTTATTAAAAAAAAGCCCAGATATTCAACCTACCACCTGCGTATGACGACCACATTTATATGAAAATTAAACAGAAAGAAACCACCTGTGCCGTGTGCAATGTTGAATTCTGAGACGATGCGGCAAGAGTGTATTGTTGTTGTTGGAGATGTGACACGTACAAACAATGGAAAGCTAGCTGGATGTGTCATACTACTAGTCAACACATTATTACGGTTGCAATCCTTGACCGGATTAAACAACAGAGACTTACCAACCATGCACATATCTCTAGGCTGTAACAAAAGTTTAATTACTTACTGACGGCAAGTTTCTTTCCTGGATCGTTTAAATTTCCGTTTTCCGTGTGACTATTTATTTTTTTATAAGGAGGGCTGATCGAGAATGGGTTTCAAATTTGTGCTGAATATTTCTGTAGTATAGCGTGTCTGATACTGGACGGTAGGCACACACGCTTTGATTGATATTATAATTAATTACTGTATGTGCTATACCAGCTATGAATACCTGCGCCAGAGCTAGGGGAAGAAGCACAACTTGGTAGTGATAATCAATTAATTAACCTACGTCATTTGAAACGAAAGGAAGAAAGTCTGATTAGTATAAGTGAGGATGAGGACATAAGCATATATACTATATATAGGAGTGAGTACTTTATACTACATTTGAGAAGCATAAATACACAGTAAGATATTGGAGAGGGACTTTTGTTTGTGACGGAACGAACGGCGACACGTGCGCTTTCCATTATTTGACGACGGAAAAAGCGTCAAAACTATAAGCGTGTATAATTTCAGTTTGAAGAAGCCAAATCCAATTTCAATAGTGCACGGAGATTCAACATAAGTCTCAGCAATACTATCTTACACGGTCTGATCCTACCATCCATAAGAAGAACATACTCGTAAAGCGTAGCACTCCATCGTAATTTAACTTGTCGGAAAAAAATATGACCAATAATTTATGTATTAAATTTTTTTACATAAAATTGACATCGTTACATTTGTATAAAAAATATATTTTTTTATCAAAATAATAACTTCTTAATAAAGAAATTATGGTTAAATCTTTATCCTCAGGCTTGTTTAGTTGGTGAAATTTTTTGGATTGGATGTCATTAAATATTTGACCGGATGTTAGAAGGCTCTTTCGGTAACTAATTAAAAAACTAATTACATAGGGCGTTAGAAAACTACGAAACGAATTTATGAAGCCTAATTAATCCCTCATTAACACATGTGGGTTACCGCAGCACTTATGGCTAATTATGGACTAATTAGGCTCAAAGATTCGTCTCGCGATTTTCATCCAAACTGTACAATTAGTTTTTTTATCTTTATTTAGTGCTCAAGATTTGATGTGGTGTTTTTTAATAAACGGGGCCTAACGAAACGAAATATGCATTGTAATTTAGAACAAATGGAGTAATACAATATGAAAATAGTCAACAAGGATACTGTAAACAAACCGAAAGAAAGACTTTTAACACTGCTGTAAATGTAAAAAGAAGAAAAAGCACAACAGGCAAAATTAACCCGATTGAGGCGATGCGAAAGGGAAAGAGGTTGGAACAGTGTGTGTGAGAGAGAAAGAGAGGAAAGAGAGAGGAGAGGAACAAGTCAAAGGATGCGAACGGCGAAGACGACGACGAAACATCTCACATTTCTTTTGCTAACTCACATTAACACACAGCAAACAACTAGTCGTCGTCGTACTTGTTCTCCTTCCTCGCAGCAGCAACCCAAGTGCCCAACCCAGTAGAGTAGGCAGCAGCAGCCCAATTCGCAATTCGATCGACCAACCTCCGCCGGCCTCGACAATCAGCTCCGTCCGGCGACGAGTCTGACATACTAGCTTGTAGTACTATCTGTTTCCGAGGTAGAGAGAGCTAGCTGCTATGGGGTGCGTGTGCTCGAGGAGGTTCCGAGACGAAGGGCCGCCGCCGACGAGGTCGGTGCAGCCGCTCGCCGACGCATACGAGGCGCGGCGGGGTCGGTATGGCCCTGGGGATTTCGATTCCGGCGAGCTCGCCATCCCGCCGCCCAAGCTGCTCCCCTCCCACAAGGTACTACTAATTCTGCTCTCTATCAAGTATTATCATATGGTTTTGCGTGTGTTAAATTGGAACAACTTGGAACTCGATCGATGATCGATCGAGTCAGTACTCGATGTGCTTGCAACTTCGATCGATCGGACGGACAGCCGCATGTGTTTGGTTTGGTTCGCGATTTGTTTTTTGGTCAGTTAGGTAGCCAGCCGGTGAGATTTCTCTACACAGTTGATGCACAAAACGCGTTCTTCGCTTCCAAATCTCAGTCAGCCTTCCGCGTCCAGTTGCTCAACAAAATTATGGAGCTTCAAGGCATCTATCTACTCAGCTACTCTTCTCCTTCAGATTGCTCACAAATCGACAATTATCGAAAAAGCTGCAGTTTTTTCTCCTGTCCTTTTGCCGTGTGATGAGTGACCAGAGATTCAGAGAAGCCGTCAAACTTTGCACAGTGAAGCTTAATTAAAGCTGCCTATCGCTCTCAACGCTGCCATGGCGATTCAGGTGAAGCTGGTTTCGGATTTCAGCCTCCACTTTGATTCACTCCATCAAACTAGATTAACAGTGGTCCAAGGCTTGAATATTTCACAAACCGTGGGGAATCTTGCATCTGTGTCTGTCTTCTTCAAGCGGGCCAGGGAAAGGGGGAAAAACGGACTTGCTAAACCAAGTAAAATCAACAGCCTACACGAAAATCAGCAAGTCCGTGTGGGATGCAGAGTCAAGCTTGGCGGCCCTTGGTTTATCATATTTTACGTACTTGTCCTAGGAGGATTCCTTCTACTCAGATAAGTGAAGAACAGGCAGGAATGAATTTTTAACGTTCAAGTTGCTGTCAGCCAAAGTCTTCTCCTTGGACTGGTCAAGCCAGTGACCCATGCATAAGCTTGTGTTTTTGTTGCTGCTGACCACTTTTCCATGCCAAGCATGGAGTTTGGGAAATTGCATCATCACTTTCCCTCACAAAAAGACATCATTCGTAAGAAACATTAAATGTGCAAGAACTAAGAAGTGAAAAAAAAATACAGACTGTATAACTGGAAAGAAGCTGTCTTCGTTTATATACTGTCAGCACGTTTTTTTGCATGATTTGGTGGCACACAGTGATTCGGCAATCATCCTGGAGATGTATAAATTAAGTACTCACACAAGGAAGGTTACTGAAGTATCTGGTTACAGAATACACCAGCGTATCACCCACTCACACATATCCATTTGCCTGGTCAATGTGCATCTTGGGTGATCTTCAATATCATAGAAACTGAAGGAATTATCAACAATGGGATAGCTTTAATGAGTGACCTCTCCATTTTATTTTGTTACACTCATTTCAGTCCACAAATTTATGTTGATCGAGTACCTTGCATTTCTAATTGGCCTGCTTCATTTTTTTTTTCAAAAACATTAACAGCAATAGCATTGTTAGTTCAAATAAGTATACCTTCTTTCTTATTTTCTTTGTTACTATGGAACATCTGACGTTATGCTTCTTCAAGGGGATAGTACATTTCTCAGATAATACATTTGTCTCGTTCTTCACTTAATTTTGTTTGTGCTATAATTAGTCGTCTTTCTGTTGGAAATTTAAGGCAGTGAAAGCTGAGACTATAACATTAGACAACAGCAGTAGTCCTTTTCTTTCATATTAACTCTGACATACTAAGTTTTGCCAGGTAGCAGAAACAGGTACACTTTTAGGAAGAGCCAGCATTGCTGCTGTCGAGGTGTTAGATACCCTTGGGAGTAGCATGACAAATTTAAATCATGGCAGTGGGTTTCTCTCTGGGGGAACAAATCGAGGCAACAGAGTCTGTATTTTAGCATTTGAAGTCGCAAACACAATAGCTAAAGCTTCTAATTTGTGGAGATCATGCTCTGACGTGAGTATAAAGGAATTGAAGGAAGAAATATTGCATTCGGATGGAGTGCAAACATTGGTCTCCTCAAATTCCAGTGAGCTGTTGTATATTGCTTATGTCGACAAAAGGTATGTTTGGTTCAAAAAGGGCTTATAGCTTTTTGTTTGTGTGGTCATAATCGTGGTTGTCAAGGATTTGATGGATTTCTGCAGGGATGAACTTGCCATCTTTTCAAGAGAAGTTATTCGATTTGGTAACCTTTGTAAAGACCCAACATGGCATAACCTGGGACGCTATTTTGATAAGTATGCTTCTGGAAGTATGCATTTCATTTAAGATGCTACTCTCTACATCATATCAGCACTTCCTGTACTTAACACTAGGCCATTGCTCTGATTTGCAGATTGACAACAGATTTTGCACCTCAGGATCATTCAAAAGAGAATATGGAAGCTACCATCCAGCAATTGATTAATTTGGCGCAACATACTTCTGTATGTATGCTATTCCATAAAAGCAATCTTCAATCACTAATCACTTGATAATTTCTGTATATTGCTGCATGTAGTACTTATGACTTTTATCGAGTCAAGACGTAGGATACATTAGTCTTTATTGTTTTCCTCCAAATTATTGAGTGGTTAAAATACTGAGTGGAATCAGGATTCAATAATGTCTCAGTAGGTTTTGGTGTCTTAGCACTAAAGAACTAAAGTCTTGTTGCATAACATAGAACTACAGTTTGAGGCACTGGTTGGAAGGATATGCTGATGAGCTAGTTTTGTTATTGCAGGAGCTCTACCATGAATTGCATGCGCTGGACAGGTTTGAGCAGGATTTTAAAAGGAAATTTCATGAAGAAGATTCTGCGCCAGCAACCAGACGTGGTATGACCATACTGATGTCATTCTTATGAAAGATATAGGTGATAGATGCTATAATTTAAGCAAGAGGGTTTCCATTAGCTCACCTGGATTAGCACAAGTGGTTTCAATATGTGGCTTGTTTTTTATGCTTGCTTCTTCCACATATTGCACTGCTCAAAGTATAGAAATTTGAGTTGAGTTGCTTATTGTATTTAAATTTCCTGTTCTTTGCAGAGAGTGTTATGATATTGCATAGTGAACTGAAGCGCCAGAGGAAACTTGTGAAAAATCTGAAGAAGAAATCCTTGTGGTCTCGAACTTTAGAGACGGTATTCCTTAAGCCACATTTTGCTTTGTTGCTTCATTAATTCATAGTTTCATATCATGTTTTTGCATTTGTTGGATCATGTCTCATTTCTAAGCAATTGACATTCGATGAATACAACATTTTTATCTTGAAGAATGCTAACATGCCGTTATCCTCTATACAGATTGTTGAGAAGCTTGTTGATATTGTTATATTTTTACATAAACAAATTCGGGATTCATTCAGTGAAGCTGGTAGGTGATACTCAACTGGATGTTTTGATGTACCTCAAAATGTTATCTGATGATATCCTAATACCCTCTCCGGTTAAAAATGTTCCTGTAGGTGCTGACGTCTTCTATTCAGAGCAAACTCAGAATAAAAGACTGGGTCCATGTGGTCTAGCATTACATTATGCGAACATAATCAATCAAATTGAAAATATAGTAAGTTCTTTTGGGTTTTGACCATCCATACCTGTGTTTCACCCATCTGGGGATCCCAATTTCATCATCTGCATGGTTACTATATCTGATCTTAAGATTCAATGCTCTCATGAAGTTTACTGTGTCCGCTGAGTGCTGAATAAAGTTTTGATTATCTGATCTATCTAATCTTAAGATTCAACACTTGCATAAAGTTATGATTATGTTGATGAATCATTCATTTATTAATTTTCCTTTAGGTTAACTGTAATAGTTAACTAATGGTTGGCCAGGTTTAAGTATCTATTCATTTAGCTACTAGTAAGTGCTAGTTCCAGCACCATAGTGCATATATTTCATCACCAAAGTCTGCCTGTTTAATCCTTTGTCCGCTACTGCTGATACTTGATTGATAAAATAAAGGAAAAGTTCTCAAAACAATGTGTAATTATGCAGGTTTCCAGACCACTCTCTCTACCTCCTAGTGCTAGGGACAATCTGTACCATGGTCTACCAGTAATAGTGAAGTCAGCTCTAAGATTGCGATTGCAATCATATAATACCCAAGAAGAGGTTTGTCTTTTCTACATCCCTATGGTGGTAAAACAGTTCATCTCCTATATTATTCTATATGCACACGGAAGCAGCAGTAAAACTGATAAGATCTTATTGCATGCTCTCTTCAAATAGTGAAATTTAAATAGTGAATGTAGACTGAAAACATACTAATTTTGTACATATTGTGTTGACAAAGTTGAGGACTTCATTATATTTGCACTGGTCTCCAAAGCCTGCACACTGATAAATATATGCTATTTTCATCATGTGCAGCGTACTGTAGCTCAAATTAAAGCTGAAATGCAGAAAACCCTTCGCTGGATTCTCCCAATTGCTGAAAATACGTTAAGGTGGGTTGAACTTGTGGGCAACTCCTTCTGACTTCTGAACTTAGGGTTATTTTCCCTCTGAAATTTATTCCTTTGTGTTTTCATACATTTACCAGAGCACATCAAGGTTTTGGATGGGTCGGCGAATGGGCAAACCTTGGGTTAGTATCAAACCATGATTTACTTGATTACTCTATACCTTCAGAAAATCCCATCGACAATATAACATGCTTTGTTGAAAGATAAGTATGCACCGTGCAAGACCTGACATATTGCTATGTTCTATCTTCTAGGTGTGAAATGAACAAGAAATCAGGCTCCCAGCAAAGCATCACCCGTGTCCAGACACTTCATTATGCCGATAAGGCAAAGACAGAGAAATACATACTTGACCTTGTGGTGCTGCTTCACCATTTAGTTGTCCAGGTGAAGAGCAGAGGCTATGGGAGCAAGTCCTCAAAGCATGACCCATCCCGATCCCGCAAAGGATTGGATCTGCAACCTGAATCCAAGCTCAACACATCTCCAGTGAACAATGCCACATATTCGAGCCCGTTATCAGACTCCGAACGCGAAACGCTGGATCATCTGAGCTTCAAGAGGACGGGCTACGGTAGGAGCAAGAGCTGCGAGCCTCCACCAAATAGAGGGAAGAAAGCACACCGAAGCTGGGATTCATGCCGGAGTCATGGCAGCTCGCCGGCGAGGGAATTCGGTAGGAACTCAGCTTCAGAACTTGACAACACGATGGATCTGGATGTAATAGATGGTTTGGACAGACTGACTTCTTACCCCCCGATATCCCCCACATTTTGATAGATAGTACTACATGCTGCACAAAAAATAGGTATTCTTTTGGTGTTTCCTCCGGTTGATTGATCGTATGTGTATTTTGTAAATGTGTGATCTACCTATATATTCTCTTTCATGTAAATATATCATACATAGCTTAGTAGTACAGCCCTGATTTTGAGTGGAAATATACCAAGATCACAAAGTGAGAGGCTCTATGCCTTGTTTACATCTCTCTTTATCATGTCTTACAATTTCCAATGTCAAGGAGATGATTCAGTACAGAATTCCACATCAGGATGTTGCTTGTTCAACTAGAAATCTTCAGCAGCCGACTTGCTTCTTCAGAAGAGCTCTTGGCCACAAAACTGCAGCCGGGTCCAACAAGTTTATCCAGCAAGATAGATATCTCTCTATCTTTCCCAAGTTTCTTTCTTATTAGCAATCTTATCCAGATGCTGATACAGAAGCAGCATTTCTTGCCCTTCTCTCTCCACCACCCAACTGTACGCGGCGAGAGAGACTCGCCTACACGCGTGTAGTCGGCGTCGACTTCGACCCACCCGCCAAATTAATCCGGCCATCCTCTCTACCCACAGCTTATCTAAAGGTTGTTTGGATCGAGGGTTTTTTTAAGCTCGTGTTCCATCAGATGTTTACACGTTAATTAGGAGTATTAAATATAGACTGATAATAAAACTAATTGTATAAATAAAGGCTAATTTGCGAGACGATTTTTTTAAGCCTAATTAATCCACGATTAGCATCACATTCGTTAATCATGGACTAATTAGGCTTAATAGATTCGTCTCGCGAAATGGTCCAAAATATAGGATGGGTTTTATTAATAGTCTATATTTAATACTTCTAATTAGTGTCCAAACGTTCAATATGACAGGGATTAAAAAGAAATCCTTATCCAAACATAGTCTTTCCCGTTTGGCCTTTTGCTTTTCCATGAAATGAATGAACTTTTTGAAGCCGTAAGATCAATAGTACTAGTGTACTGTTTTTATTTGTTTTTTGAAATGGACTAGCGTACTAGTGTTCTTCTGGAGGAAAATGATATAATTGGATTCATACGGTGTTGGCAGACAGCAACCATTCTCCTACCTGGCCTGTCACTTGATCTCCATGCTACCCCATAAGATGATAGTAATGACACATCTAAATGTCAATTGGGTTCCAGAAAGAAAATATTATATGTGAATCTTGTCGGTGCAGATCATATTATTCCAGAATCTAGATACACTCGCTAAAGGATTGTGCAAAGCCAGGCATGTGCATGCACAGTGCATAACCCCAGACAGCTCTAAGCAAGTCAACACATTATTTCTCTGAATAAGATATGCAAGACATACTATCATGGTGTCCATGGATCACTAACAGCGTAATGGATCAAATGATCCAATGCCATATAAAAAAAGAAAGGTTCTGCCTTTGTCATCATTCATCAGTCATCACAAACGCAGAGGAAATAAAAATAGACAGGTTTCATTAAAAAAACGTACCTTTCAGTTTCAACCGATTTAGTGGGCAACGAGCATTGGATTCAGATAACCACAAACAACAAGAAAATCACCGTCCCCAAAAATCATCCCCAAAACATCACCTTCTCCAGCAATAATGCACACAGAATACTGCCCTTTCAGGACATCAGTTAGGTTATCTGAAAATTACAGAAAGCCAATGTCGAGTTTATCGTGCTTCGATCATGACCGTTGATTTCAGATCGGACGGATGGATCGCCATGGATAGTCTACCATTCACCTCCATTTTGAAGGAGGAAGTTTGGTCTCCACCATGGCGCCAAACTGTGAAAGCAACACCAATCCACCAAAAAAAAAAAAACTATGAAAGCAACAGCCAAAGAGAAGGACAAGCACAAACTTGTGTCTGACTCAGCAAAAAAATCACATAATCCTCTCATAAAAATAAAGGAAAATTCCATTCCTCTAAGAGATAAGATCAAGAACTCATTTACAAGTGGCACCACTGATCCCTCACCCTTAAACTCCCTATAAATAAATCCCATTTCTTTCTTCCCTTCGTGATCTTATCAACTCAACGACGACGACGACGACAAATTCCCAATTCTTCGAGAAAATCAAGAACTGACATAACAGAGGAAAGGCTGCAAAAAAGATGGCTTCTTTTGCATCAACGGTGGCGCCCGGCGGATGCGTCGCCGGAGTTCGCCGGTGTTCGATCCGTGTGTCGGCGGCGATGGCCGTGGCGCCGCCGCCGCCGGCGACGGCGAGGACGCACTACGAGGTGCTCGGGGTTGGGGCGGCGGCGAGCAGGGGGGAGATCAAGGCGGCTTACCGGCGGCTCGCGAGGGAGGTTCACCCGGACGCCTCCGTCTCCGGCGGCGGCGTCGCCGGCGGCGAGGATTTTATACGGCTCCACGCGGCGTACGCCACGCTGGCCGACCCCGACGAGCGGGCGAGGTACGACCGGGCCATGGCCGGGCCGGCGGCGATGCTCCGGCGGGCGCCGGCGCCGTCGTTCCGGCGGCGGACGTGGGAGACGGACCAATGCTGGTAAGACGGAATCCGGTGGTCCCCTTTGCCCTAATTGCGCCGCGTATTCGCCGGCGGCGGCGGCGATCGCCGGCGAGTGACGTGGGGTTCTGATCGCCGTCCGATCCAGTATGGATGGGCCCAGATCGGAATCGGAGAGGAAGAGAGGAGCAGCTCGAGATATTTTCAGAGAAGCCCTCGAGTTACTCTCTATTATCGAAGAATTCCCTCCAAGGCTATAGATGGAGCCGGGATGAGAACAGCCGACAGCGAGTGAATGGATACGTTCAGAAGCCATTCTCGTCTGGCTGAAGCTGAAACAGAGTGTCTGTTCCTGTGTGGGTGTGGCTGTGTATATATGCCTGTAACACGAAGAGAGGCAATTTTAAAGTTCTCTTTTGTGTTTTGATTAGCCTGTGAATATATAGCGAGTTTCATGGATGTAAGATGATGAATTCAAGAATAGGTGAGTTTTTTTCGATTGCAAAAGAAGAATACGTGAGTTTGGTGATTCAGATTTTGCCGTTACCTGTACTGTACTGTACTCTGCATTGTGGTTTTGCATCATTTCTAGGGTGACCCAAATTGTGGAGTTTTTGGCTTGTCCAGATTATCCTAGAAGCTACTTCTACGCTTCTGTCAGAAGCTCCCCTAAACAAAACATATTCCAACTTAGTTTTTGAGAATATGGAGTTGCATATTTTTAAAAAATAAAACTAAAAAGCCAGTATCTAGATAAACTTAGGTTTCTAGCTTCATCGGATTCTCACCAAATAAATTCCAACTAGCTAAGCTAAAGCTCCCCAAACAAGCCTCTAGTGTCGGAGACTGAACCACCTTCTGCATCCTGAATGTATACAATACAACTGACTGAACTCCTGAAGAAGCAGAGTTGAGAATCTGCAAAATGCCTAGAAGAAAGGCTTCAAGTGTACTGCTACATAAGGTGGTTTTTATTCACCTGCAAACGATTAACTGATGGGCAGTTTTGTTTGAGAAGAGAGAACCCCAAGATTGGATAAATGCATCCCATACACATCCATTTGTGATGATTCTGCTAGCCACAGATGAAAACGAGCAGGACGGTTGCGCTCTCTCAGACAAGGCGTTGCCGGCCTGCAATTCCGGCCCACCAAGATTACGGGCCTTCCAAACGAGGCTCTTACAACCCATCGTCTTATTATCAGGGATTTAGACAATGCATGTTTGTTGCCTGAATGCCTGCCATTTAGTTAGCTAGCTAAAAGTATTCTGATCTCTTCTCAGCTCTGAACAATATTAGTATCTAACATACTACTAGTACATGAAATCATCTTGATTATAATAATCCCAACTGTTTATAGCTTCTGTATACATATAGGTGAGGTCTGATGAACTGCCCACCTCACATACAGATCATAAGTCAGAGCAGAATAGCATTACCATCTCCATCTCTGACAGAGCACAACTGCCCGTACAAAGGATCAAGTTTACAAGAATTTGCTGCTCACCTACTCCCAACTCACAGGTCAGCAAACCTTGATGTGCCACATTTGTTTAATTTTTGATATACCATATGTCGGACATTTTTATTTTGTCTTAACCTCTCTGATTCTGCAACGCATGTTGACCCTAGAGTTTCTTGATGCAGGAACGTGCATGTAGGTTGATTGTTTCTTGGAAGGACCTGAACATATTAATTTAGTGAGCTACTATTTTCCTTTAGAAACTAATGAAGTCTAGTAGCAGAAGCTTACATGATTAGCTGATGACATGAACAATCTAAATTTTTACTTCTGATTTGTTTACTATCTCCTCTGTCTATCTTCTCAATGGCAGCACTTCTCCATATTCTCTCTCTTCTACTCTGCCTCTCATTGCTCCAAGGTAAGCTTATTCCAAATAAATTCATCAAGCATGCACGCATTTGTAATTCGTTCTTTGCCAGTGCGATTAACCTAATTGTTCACATGTTTTTCTTATACTAATTGCTCTAATTCAGTGTTCGAAATGTAAACTGAATATCTGATTAACTTGTCACTGATCAAAGCATTGCTCAGTTAATCACTATTTGTTAATTAATTAGCAGGAGGAGCAAAGGCGGCGACGTTCACAATCACCAACAAGTGCAGCTACACGGTGTGGCCGGGAATCCTCTCCAACGCCGGCGTCTCGCCGCCGTCCACCACCGGCTTCTCCCTCTCCCCCGGCCAATCCCTCACCGTCTCCGTCGCCGCCGCCTGGTCCGGCCGCATCTGGGCCCGCACGCTCTGCTCCACCGCCGGCGACAAATCGTTCACCTGCGCCACCGGCGACTGCGGCTCCGGCGCCGTCGAATGCTCCGGCCGCGGCGCCGCCCCGCCTGCCACGCTGGCAGAATTCACCCTCGCCGCCGCCGCCGGCGGCGATGACTTCTATGACGTCAGCCTCGTCGACGGATACAACATTCCGATGCTGGTGGCGCCGTCGTCTCCGCCGCCGTCGCCGGCGAGGAAGAACGGGAGCTGCCGGGCGGCGGGATGCGTGGTGGATTTGAACAGTTTTTGTCCGGCGGAGCTGAGGGTGGTGGTGACGTCACCGGCGGCGAGCGGCGGCGGCGGTGGGGTGGTGGCGGCGTGCAAGAGCGCGTGCGAGGCGTTCGGGAAGGAGGAGTATTGCTGCAGCGGGGAGCACGGGTCGCCGGCCACGTGTGCAGCGACGGCGTACTCGAGGTTCTTCAAGGCCGCGTGCCCGACGGCGTACAGCTACGCCTACGATGATGCCACGTCAACCTTCACCTGCGCCGGCGCCGGCGGTGGATACCACGTCGTCTTCTGCCCCGCCAAGTCCAGGTAATTAATTAAACACTAATAAATAGTATATTTAATTATTGGACTCACGTCTTGGCATGCATGCATGCAATTTTTTTTTTCAACTTCGCATTGGCAGTTTGGCACGGCAATGGCACGTCGTATGCATGCGAATCTATTAAGCATTTGGGCTGTATAATGTTGATTCTGGTTTAATTTTTATTTAAGATACTTCTTTCAAAATTTTTTGTTTAAGATAATAGATAGAAATCGGGCCTCTATATCCACAACCCACAAACAGACTTTGCTTCATGTTTGTCCTTTCATATCGAGCACAATTACAATATTAACGTGAAGATAGGCTGCATTGTTCATAAGTTATAGTTTTTCTGTGCTGTATATTATAATCTTGAAAATGATCTTCAAATTCTATAATATGAATGGCATAGACGCCTCGGTTTATCAATTCATTTGGATAAAATTAAACTAAATAAGGTTCAATCAAGACATGGCGTCCACCCTAATCATGTTATTTCATGATTGGTTTGCAGCGCAAGTTGTTACTATATTTTTCAATTCGATAATTTTCGTACATGGATCACTTGAATGTGACAACTAGTGTTGGCATGCACCACACATTTACAAGTTTAGTGTGATAAAAAAAAAGGGTCCCCCTTTGTGTCCGTGGGAAAAAAATTATAACGTCATATGCATAATTGACTATCCTTAATTTAAATGTCAAATTTGGCTGCAACAATCCTTACGATAGTGTCACTTTTTCATTTCCTCGAGAGTATTTAATATAAGATTATTGCACTATGATCATTTGCTAATGTTGGGTTTATTACAACCTGATGCAGCCTAGAATCTAGTCGGAATCCGGAGGCAGTAGACTCGCCATCTACCTACTCTACAATGACGTTCACGGGAAATGCACAGAGTTTGATAATGAAAATGAATTCACATGTAACCGGTCTTCTTATAGTCATCACCTCACTGATATCGACACTATCTTGGTGATATAAGTTCAAACATTTCATTTGCGTGATATATCACATTCATGACAATAGACATAATTAGCACGAATTTGTTTCACCTAACATTTCTTGATATTTTAGATGAAATTTATGTTGTAGCACATTTTCTTATTTTCTCGTCAGGATATGGATACTTGGTAGATATCTAATAGACTTGGATGTCACATTTGAATTGATGCACTCCATTAGAGAGGCATATAAAGGTTACTCCCTATGTCCTACAAACCATGTTTTCTTAACATTTGAATTATGTCCCAAAAAGCAAATCTTTCATAGCCAAATAGTTCACAACCAATTAAATATATCATATATGATGTTCCCTTTCTACTCTCTTATTTCCATCCAGTGATCCATCCTATAAAATTTGTGTATGCATGATGGAATTAGAAGTAACTTCAATCATTAAAAACACATATTAAACCCCGCCCTTCCTTAAATCTCAATCAATTTAAGAACATTTATAGTGATTCAAAAGTATCACACAGGCTTGCTACTTTACTTTCAGACAGTGTCCTATCAGTAAAGAGTTTTTCATATTCTTTTTGTTTGTGATGTTTAAGAAGTCAAATGGCCTCGACACGCCAGTCTTCTGATACACTTTTAGACATTAAGAGCAAATACATGCAAATTAAAGTATTTCATTGAACGAATAAAAGATAAATGGCATTTCCACATCATACCAGGCTGTAGTTCCAGCCACAATAGATTCTCAAGGACACGAATTTTCATTTACTGCAGTTGGTTTTCCCTTTGTGTATTCATCTTGTGTAGCTCATCAAAATCATCATACATTGCAAAAAAGAAAGATCGCTCCTCATCTTTCTTATCAACCAAATCATTGTTCATTAAGTTGTAAAGGGCAAGCGTGGCATTTTTGTTGTCTCTTCAGGATATGGAACATACGAAACTTCTCATTTAAGAGAGCTTAATTGAGCATTTTAATATTATCATCACATTGCTTCTTCCTAGGGCAAAGGATATTATTTCTCACCAAAGTAGCGGAAACCGGGGATACAAAATCAGAAATGCAAACCGTGATTTCCTGCTTTCTACTTCCACTACTAAAGAGAAGCTTAAGATTATTTATACAAGTAACCCTCCAAACCAAAATTTTCCTCGCCTCATCCTGTGCTTGCTGAGCTTTGGAACGTGTCAGAAGAGACACAGACAGCTTGTACCTGTTCTTGAGGAGTTGTAGTGCGGCAGGATCATTAGTTTTCCCTGCCATCTTTAGGTGGAATGCGATAGAAGTATCTAATTAAGAGGATTATGATTAACAAGGGTTTCGCACATAAATTTCCTGCATCCGTGCAAAATAAAGAAATTGTAATTATGAACAATCCTTGAAACTAATGAACATTGAGATGATAATCTATAATGACAATAAAGCCATCCTTAATAAATGTTCATGAGTGCTTGCTCTAGGAGCTACAACCTACAAGTCTAGCAAGTATATCTCTTTAGATGAAAGGTGAATCCTAAAATGTCAGTGCATTTGCTTTGTACCATAAAATTAACCTTACTAAAGTCAGTTTAAACAACATTAATCCTCATGTGCTGGGCTTCGGCCCATTACTCCCTCCTCCTCACTACGCCACTTAAATTGGCCAAAAGGATAACAAAGGCGTGTTCTATCCAGGGTAGGAGAGTTAGATTATTTTGGGCACGCAAAACGATAAAGATCATTAGCACATAATTAATTAAGTATTAACTATTGTGACTTCAAAAATAGGCTTATTTGGTTTTTAAAAGAAATTTCTATATACAAAGTTTTTTTTTGAAATATTGTGCCATTTAGCTTGGGAAGCATGCCCACAATAATCTAAAAATTAGCCGCTCAAAACTTTTGAAAAGAACGGGGCCAAAGTCTCAGTGCATCTTAAAGAAAAGGCCCTAAATTTATTTACAACAGGACAAAACAGTAAATAATATTATAACTAAACCCTCGAGTCAGTTAATAAAAATTATATTATAATACAGCCTAATCCTCTATTTGCATATGCATTATCGAAAAAATTGCAAAAAAGCACTCAACTTATATTTTAAAACCAAAAATCCATACTAGATGACAAGCGTGCATATAGACAATATATGGAGGTTAAAATAACATGTAAACATACTCGATATACAGGGAGGTTAAAGTTGTTGAAATGCACAACTATATGCTCTAGTGCATTTGAATTTCATTCTAAACCATAGGCCTATGATGGCTGCAGAACCATGTCATCCACTATGATTTCTTATTGCAACCATAAAAGGCTAAACAAATTGCATTTCATAGAAGCTACAGCTCTCGATCGTATCAACTTATCCCTTAATGTTACTCTACTTTCATTGAACTATAACTAGAAGCATAAGAACAAGCAATATAACTAAGAAAAGGCAACAATAATAACTACCACAAAATCAATTCCCATGCTCACTGACATTATACTCTGCTTCTGAAGGGAATGGTAAGGATTGTCTTAGATGTTTAAGGACGTTACTGAGAAACTGAGAATAAAAGCAGACAGGATTTCAAGGACAGCTCTAGCTATGTATGTTGACCATTTCACCACATCCCATATAGGCAACCCAACTTAAAACCAATCAAAAGTTTAACCACGATTAGATGAGTACAGGTGATCTGTAACTTGTACTATCCTGACTATTGTAATAAAATAAGCTGTCCTAGACTAAAATAGTTACGAATCAAAGCATGAAGACATCTATTAATGAATAATTTGAGCACGATCAACGGTTATATGTCACGTAACCTACGAAATCATACGTAACTACGATCCTAATCGGAGAGGAGAGTATTTGATGGTGGAATTCAAATGCGTGTAGGAGAAATAGCCGCCGTTACCTCCCTGCGTATCACACGCGAAATCGCCGTCTCCTGCAGGGGGAATCCGATGAATCGGCCCGCAGGAAGGGGAGAGGTAGGTGGAGAAAAACCTAGAAGCAATTGTCATTACGGACCACGGAGATCATCAGACAAGATGGAATCCAACAAAAGAAGCCGAGCTGAGACGACGGCGCGTGTGAAGATGCGAAAACCCTACCTGGAGCGACGCGGAGGTTGCCGTGAAGCCGACGGCGGAGGACGCGGAGCACCAGCCGTCGCGCAGGAGGGCTAGGTTTAGCTGCGAGTTGCCCTCGATCTCTCTCTCCCCCCTCCGGCGCCTGTGCTTGTGTCGTGCTCTCCGCGATTGTTTTGGGACAAATGGTTGGGGTACTACTACTTCTGTACATCTAAATCTAAAAGAAACTAGCATTACCTAAAAAAAGAGAGAAAGAAAAGGAGACTAGCAAGCAAAGTGACAAGAAGATTTTCTCCCGTGCTCTAGTATTGTGTCGATATTTTTTAGACTTATTATTACTGTGGTAATTTTAAAGGTTAATTAGATCCATGTCATTGTAACTTTTACGAATTAGAAACCATGCCATCGGTATTTCTTTGAAATTAAAACCGTGCTACTTAGTTATAAGATTTACATCCCTCCATAACGTTTTCCATCCATCCTCCCGCACGGTGCAGCTCCTCCTTTTCCTTCTACCTCTAATGCTAAGGAGGATCCTGGGACGCACCCCACATCTCATCATCCACCACCGTCCTCCATGCCTTTCTCCTTCAATTGCCATCGTTGCCACCCCGGCTGTTGCCACTGCTTGCTCTATTGACCTTGTCGCCCTCTTAATCCTCTCCTCCCCTAAGCTCTAGATCCAATCCTCGTCTGCAGGAGTGGGAGTCTGGTGGAGGGGACCAGGCGAGCATCAAGGTGGCGAAGAAGCTGCACTAACAGGCGACAAGAAGAGCTCGGGGAGGGGGGTGGTGGTGAGCTCGAGCAAGCTGGGGGGCGGAAGGGTGCCGAAGCCAGAGTGAGAGAAGAAGCAGAAAACAAAAGATGGGAAAAACAAGTAAAAAACGCAAAATGTTAAAGTTGGGTGGAAAACATGACGATCGTGGCATATTTTTAATTTTTATAAATAAATTTGCAATTACACCCTATAAGTATCCTTCTCTAACCCAACAAATTTGTAATGGCTTGATCCAATTAACCCTTTTTTTTTTCAGCGTAGATCCAGGTTCATTGGTGTGATAATAGCAAGACAACGTTATGCGTGTGGTTAATCCGCATAAATGAGGGATATATTTTACCCTTTGGCCTCTTTTCTTCCTCCCTCCAAAACGTGGAGTTTTTGGTTTAAAAAATTTGATAAGTTTCATGTTTGAAATGGAAAATTTTCAATTCGAAATCCATCAAGTGATCAAAAATTTCAATTTGGAAAAACCGATCTTTTCACTGATTAGCTTTCGTGATTACCACACAACTGGGCACTACTTTATGTGCCGAAACAGTCGCACAAATAATGAAAATCGGCAGCTCATGTCTCAAGAGTCTGAACAGTCGAAATTAGACGGCCACTAATTTGAATTAGAGTACCAAACTAAATACATGACAAAATCCCCGTATCATTGTACTATGCCATTTCGCATGGAAAAATGGACGTCCCTCAAAACCATCACATTTTTTTGAACACCTAAACAGCAGCTAGATAATAAAAACAACAGTTTGGTGATCAACCATATATCACTACAGCTCGTCCTTGTCATACGACGACGTCTCCGACTCCTCTTTGATGGATGCTTCCTTCTCTTCAACCTCGGGCGCCTCCTCGACCTCCTCTTCCTCTTCCACTGTCGCATCAGGGCTCAGGTCAAGACTCTTCTGCACTGACTTGTAGATGCTGGATGCGAAGTCCTTGGGATCAGGCAAGTTGAAGCCACTCTCCATGAGAGCTGTCTGGTAGACCAGCTTCGCCGTCTGCTTCAAGCTCTCGCTCTGCATCAAAGATTATTACACAAAAACCACACAATTTCTTCAGCTTTCGGAAGCAAATTTGGGCAACAAGAAGTGAAGTTTTTAACTATTTTGCAACAAACAATTACCTCGCTATCCTGGGCGACCTTGTCGCGGAGCTCCTTGATGATGGGATGTCTGGGGTTGATCTCAAGGACCCTCTTGCCACGCATGTACGCCTGCTTGCTGGCATCCGAGAGGGTTTGCGACTGCATGATCTTCTCCATGTTGGCGCTCCACCCGTACTTGGATGTCACCACCACGCAGGGGGTGTCGCTCAGCCGGTTGCTGATCTTCACCGAGTCGACGTTCTCGGTGTCGAGAGCCTTCTTCCACCAGTCGGTCAGCTCCTTGAAGGATTCCTTCAGGTCCTTGAGCTTGGAGTCCTTCCCCAGCTTGAGACCCTCCTTGGAAACGTTCTGGAACTTCTTGTCCTCGTAGTCCATGAGGTATTGCATCAAGTACTCGTCAACAGGATCAGTGAAGAAAATAACCTGCAAGAAAAGATAACATAATGTTAGCTCCAAAGCTATATCAGCATCCAGAGAAGTTCTATTGGAAGAGCTCATAAAAAAACAGAAAATCAATGGATGTGGTGCGGTACCCAGATTCTGGATGAAATTCCGCAAACTTATATAAGTTTACCCTTGTTCATGAGACAGCATTTCTTAGGATAAAAGATGAATGTGGAGGTTTTACCAACAATCTAGAGGATGGTAAGGCTATGGCAGCATTAGTGATGACATATCATTACATAAACAGAGTACAGAGACCTCGGTGCAGGGTTACGGCCCGTTAGATTCATGGTTCCTGAGTCAAAATCATGGGTGAATAGACCTATAGAATCTTACATGGATCATTCTAGTACTAAATCCAACAATTCCAGAAATCAATCTACTGGCTTTTAGTATATATGGCATAAGAGATACCATAGTCCAACAACCATGTTCTGCAAACCATTGAATACATGGCACAAGATAATTGGAAAAAAAATAAATGAGGCATCGCAGTAACACACCTCGTAGTTCTTTTTGGTTAGCCTCTCAAGGAATGGAGATTTCTCTAGCTGTTCCTTGCTGCTTCCAGTAATGTAAAAAATATCCTTCTGCCCTGACTTCATCCTTGAAATGTACTCATCAAGAGACACAAGTTTGCCCTCTGACTTGGTACTGAAACAGATAAAAATAACAGTTCTATTATCTCCGGCATATATACTTAAGAAATTGATGGATATTATAAAAAGACAAACCTTTCAAATCTCAGAAGCTTTGCAAGACGGTTCCTGTTGGTTGCATCTTCAATGATGCCCAACTTGACTGACTTTCCAAACTCATTCCAGAACTTAGCATACTGGCCCTTCTTCTCTTCCATCGCGCTTTTTTCTTCATCTGATTACAGAAAATTATGTGAGGACTACATTATAAATAGTATGTGACCTGTGATCCACAGAGAACCCATACCTGTCTTATCTTTGTTGCTGTACTCATCAGGATCTTCCTCGGCAAGTTTTCTAATCATGTCAAGAGCTTTGCGGATTAGCTTCTTCTTGATAGTCTTCAGACTGCTATGTTGTTGGAGCATTTCTCGCGACACATTGAGAGGCAGTGTGTCAGAGTCAACAAGACCCTACATATAATAGCTTATAAGTTTACACTGCATAAGTCAATGAATGGAATAGCTTGTCGCTCATGTTATAGTTATCCAGTACCTTCAAAAAGCTGAGATACTTCGGAAGAAGCTCATCAAATTCATCAGAGATGAAAACCCTCCTAACGTACAACTTGAGGTTTGACTTGTTAGAGTTGTAGTAACTCTCATAGAGATCATGTGGAGCCTTGGGAGGAACAAAGAGCAAAGCTTTGAACTCAACATCTCCCTCAGCAGTGAAGTGGCTCCAAGACAAGGGCTTGTCATCACCGAAGTCCTACAAGATAAATCAAAATTAAATGGGGTTTCTCTCTTTCTTCTGCAAAGCATACATAAAATGTTCTGCTCCTGTAAATCCATAAATATATCCTGTACCTTAGCAAGTGAGTGATAAAACTTTGTGTATTCCTCTTCAGTAACCTCCTTGGGGCTACGAAGCCATATAGCCTTCACATCATTCAGAAGTTCCCACTCAGTAGTGGTTTCCTTTATTGTCTTTGTCTTGGGCTTCTTCTCTTCACTGTCTTCTGTCTCCTCTTCCTCTGTAGACTCAGGGGCTACAAAGAAATAGCTCGTATCTCAACACTTGGTGTGCAAATAATGTAGGTTTCAACTAAAAGATTGAAAAACAGAGTGAAGACTTACATGATTCCTCTTCTTCACTTGATTCACTTGACTCATCCTCATCAGCTGGCACTTCAACATCAACTTCCTTGGTTGCCCACAAGTAGATAGGGAAATTGATGAACTCAGAGTACTTCTTCACCAAGTCCTGCAATACAAGCACTACCATCAACAAACAATACCATAAAATGCTCCAGAAGATAAGTTGTTATCTTTGTATAATGTCTTCAGAGAAGATATTCGACAGAATGTTACCAGACTATGCAACAAACTGAATTTAGGAAAAAGGTCATGATACTACTAGTAAGTAATTCCATTAACTATTTCATGGCTAATGAAAAGGAAATTCTGGTTCCTAGTTCCGAAGGCTCGGATTCAACAAAAGGCAGCTGGCACAGAAATTAATTTAAAGTGCATGCCAGAGATAATATGCAAAATACTCCCTCTGGTTTTATACATATGACGTTGGTTAGCTCAAATTTAAGCTAAACAACGTCAATTAAAAGCCGGAGGAAGTAATTGATAACAGCATATAATCACAAGCATAACGATGCAACTCATGCTAATAAGTCTGTTGAACAACCTTAGCCACAAGACATATACGCAAACAACAAGCCAAATTATAGTTCCTATCTGAAGCTAGCGACAAATCTAAATCCACATTCTTGGAAAGCAAGCACAACGTACAGAGACAATGCAGACACCAACTACCACAAACATGTGCACATCATATATTCGATGTCGCAGCAGCCAATTGACGGTAATGATGGTAATACCTTTAGCTTGTCCTCTTCGACGTACTCCTTGGCTTCATCCCTGAGGTGCAGTCTTATCTCGGTTCCACGGCCCAATGGTTCATTCCATGTATCCTCAGAGATAGCGAATGATCCATCAGCTTTGGACTCCCAGACATGTCTGACAGAGAAAGGTGCGATATCACAACATGAAGTAGGTTGCGGGAAAATGAAAATTAGATAAACCAAAATCACAATGCATAGGCAGCATAGCTGATGTGTCTCAGAGAAGGACAGTGATATCTTACTGTTTGTCATCATTGTGCTTGCTGATCACTTCAACATAGTCAGCAACCAAGTATACTGAATAGAATCCAACACCGAATTGCCCAATGAGATTGAGGTCACCCCCAGTCTGCATCTTTTCCACAAAAGCTGCAAATATTGCAAGGAATTGGTATCATTTAAGAGTATGTTACATGGTACTTGGTACAATTTTCTTTACAAACAAATATAAATATAGTGCTGAACTTTTAGGCAAGAGATTACACATCATAACTTTTGGAAAAATCAGTAGGAGGGAATAATACCTGAAGTTCCAGATTTTGCAATGGTTCCAAGGTTCTTAATGAGATCTTCCTTGGTCATACCAATGCCCCTATCCCGAATAGAGAGGATCTTCTTCTCCTTATCCAACTTAATCTACATGTGCCGAAACCAGATGCCATGAAGTCATTTTCTAAAGCAAGATGTACCAAACTAAAAAGGTGATGAAGTTCATTATACCTGGATTTCGAGCTTAGCAGTGTCACCTTCGCCCAAAACTTCCTTATCAGTTAGAGCAAGGAACCTAATCTTGTCCAAAGCCTACGTATGAAAAAAAAACCCCTTAATTTCTAGCATGTACTATAATAACCTAAAAAGAAGGGAGACAAATGCAATACAAATACATACATCGGAAGCATTGGATATAAGCTCCCTCAGGAAAATGTCCTTGTTGCTGTAGAGTGAGTTGATGATGATGTCCATGAGTCTGGACACCTCAGCCTGGAACTCAAACTTCTCTGCCGAGCTCCTGAGGGTCTTCCTCGAGATGGACTCGGCCTCCCTGCACGCGTTCCATATTGGTCATACCGTCATACAGGTAGCAACAACATGATAAGATGGAAACGATTAGCGCTGATCAGAAGAAGATCATGCATACCTCTGAACAACCTCAGAGTCAGTAGACAGGCCATGGGGAACACCACCAATCTTCTCTTCTACCTTGGGCGGGTCGACTAACTCGTCGGTGCTGTCATCAGCATTGACTTGGAGCTTCTTCGCTGCAGTACAGGCAGGGTCAGAACCGAATGATAATTTGAATCATGTGTTGACTTGAGGTAGAGCAATGTGTGTGAATTAGACTTGAGAGGCCTCAAAATCACTAAGACCAGTACATTGTGGGCACTAGATCAACAAAAATCAGTACTAGAATTACACTAAGCAGGTGGTGTTGACAATTGATGCAGATGGATTACTCGCATGACTAAACCCTATTTAAACCCCCGCATATAATTAGGCTATTGTGAACAAAATTATGGTGCGCACTGGCAGATTACGGATCTAGAACTAGCTAAATCTCGAAATCGGAATAAACCCTACCATTACAACAGATCGAAGCGGCCGCGAACCCATCAAGCGATAGAGCATACTTTACACACGAGATCTATAGCAAAACTTGGACTAATATCACCACCAGAGATCGCATATAGCAACAGTCCCCTACACACCAACGGATCAGACAACTACGAGCATTATTTAAAAAAAAAAATCAATCCACCAATTCATCACATCTCAGCATCACTCCCTTACTCGGAGTGGCACCAAAAAAATCACACCAGAGTGAACCTACGAGTGAGATCCAATCTATACTGGTCGCCTCCAGAGCTAACGGATCACAGAGCTCCAACCTAAATTCACTAAAACTTCTACCAAAAAACACCAAAAAATCGCGAAAAAAAAACATCAAGAGACATGCCTGGATCGGGGAGTGTGGTGAGGAGGAAGAGGAGGAGGAGCGCGGAGGAGAGCGCCCACTTGCGCATCGTGCCGCGCCGCTTCACTCGAATCGCAGCAGAAGTGGAGAGATGTGAGAGAGTTCGTCGCCTTCTAACTCGATGAAGGAGACGAATGCCTCGTCTTTAAATCGCTCACACCCGGAGACCCCGTGCGGCGGTCCACGCGGGGGCGATCGCGCCACGTGGAAGATCGGACGGCTGGGATGGGGCGTCGTCCACGTGGCCGTGTGTTACTGGGTGATGCGGCGAGCTTGACGTGGAGGGAGAGCGAGAGGTGGTGTCTGCCGTCCGATGCGGGGAGCTTTGGGTCTCGGAGGGCTGGGATCGCGTGAGTGCTTGTAGGGCCGGACACGTGGCGGGAGTTGATTGGTGGGTGATATGGGCGTCGACGTCGATGAGGCTGGATGTGCTGGAAACTTCGAAGCGGACGTGCTTAGTGGGTACTCTACTAATTACTCCTGATTAAGGTAGGGCCAGAAAAGTATGGTTAGTGGGTCCGAGACCCACTTGTCAGTCAACGTCTGTTGACCTATGACCGGTCAGGCCGTGCTTTGGACGTTGCATTTTCGCTGGGCCTTTCACTTTGTTGGGCCAGCTTCGAATTTCAAGCAAATCCCAAACCAACGGATTCGCTATAAATGTGTCGACGCGTTTTTTGCCGCAAACTAGTCGATTTTTAATGTTAGGATTTCTTGACAGATGCAGCATCTGAACAGCAGTTGAGATTTTTTTAAAAGTTCAAAGTTGCAAGTCATCGCCAAAAGTTCAGGAGAGCCTGGTTCAGTAAATGCAACAAGCTGAGTACATTTGGAACACATAAATTTCTGTAAGGAACACAGTCCGTAATCATAATTGGTAGAAGTACAACAATGGTATTGCGACTGTGCTCCAAAATTTTGTAGAATGTACTTTCCGGCTTATACCAAACTGATGCATATGACCAGATCCAACTCAAACAATATATTGTTTAACTAAAATAAACAATCAATGGAACATCCAAATAATAATTGAATCCATGCTGGTCCAAAGATTTCATGCATGATGTATTTACAAGAGATTCACATCAAAAACTTGAGGCCTACCCAAATCTGGACATGTATCCTGGCATAAAACATGGATGCTGAATCTTTAAGCATTCATTCATAGTTTCTTCAAGTTTGGTCCTTTTTGCTTCTTATCAAGGAGCATTTTGGAACTACCAGCAACATTGTCCATTCCAACATCAAGAAGACACGAATAGACAGAGGAAAGCTAAGCAAACTATAGGATATACTAAAAGCTTCATAGCTAACAAACTTAATCCGCCTCAGGCACCATGGAAGCATCATCGGCGACAGAATCACACACATTCCTAGAGATAAAACGCTAGCAATTTATGCTATGTCTCTTGACTTCCCAAACTTGAATTCTTGGCAACGGCAATCCTGATAAGAGAAATAGCATGTGCGTTACTCAAGTTCTCAACCAGAATTACTCAAGAATAAGCCCCTGAGGTTACAAAGATAAATTGCCACAATACAATAAGAAATTAAACTGATTGTGCACAACACCATGGTCTGAAATTCATATAGATACAGAAAAAGGACTATCAAGAGAACATTGCAGAAGATTCTAAGTTCATGACTTTCTTGATTTCAGTCTCATGACAAGAGATGAGAAAGGGAATTAAATTTCACAAATTATGGATGCAAAAAACTTCCCATTATAATTGAATAATGGTTAAAGTGATAATTAAACGATTACAACTAGCTCTTAATAGAACAGAAAAGGGGATTTCTCTATATTCTCCCACAGCAGGTGATGCTAATATCATGCTTCAATGAAGATTTTACTCTCCTAACAACAGAACTTGAAGTGGTGCTGCATGCACCTATTTTCTTGGGTGCCAAGGCCAAAAAACCATGAATCAAGCATACAGCATGCACTGATAAAAGTAAATGACTAGATGATGTATTGTCCCAACTCCTAATTATCATTTGTGGAGAATATATTATGCATCAACAAAGCATGCAGGTAGTATCAATGATATAGAAGCATTTCAAGCTAGGAAATGTAATGAAGCAAACAAAAAACATTGCTGAACTTACAAAAACAATCAGATGCATAGTACTGTAGAAGCATATGGACTTCAGAACCTTCACTACTAGTTTTGACTCGTTGAACATGCATACTGTCTGTATGATATTTTGTAAGTCTAAATCATGGAATTGATCGAGCATAACCTTGTGCACAAGTATCACATCGCCACTTGCTTAACAGCAGAATCACAACAACATGTTTCTTTCACTGGAAACCTATGTATATGGTTCATAGTTATCACCGTATACGCTATCATTTTGTTTTATTCAGCCAGATCTGTGGTACCTTTCAAAAGTTTGTAGGTACCCAGAAAAAAAATCATGTGGTTAGGATTCTGGTAATGGCCTGAACCCCCCCCCCCTCACAAAACCAAGGTTAAAAAAAATGGAATTCGCTTAGGCCAAAAAAAAAAAAAAAGAGAGAGAAGCTTATCTAGTCCAGAACAGCTGTTGTTGCACTACATTAAAAATTTTGATAACAGACTGCAGAAAAATGAATTAAATTACATAATAATTGCTCTGGTATCTAGAGCACAAAATTTTATCCTATGTTGACTCTATTAACAAGCTTTTAGTTTCTAGTTCAAGAAAAGCCAATACTAACCACGTCATAGTTATGCTCTTTTTTAGGACATATGCAACCTAAGATTATGAGGGTGATCCTTGTGGGTAGTACATTTATAGGATTATGAGGTAGCCATATCGAGCAGTGACGGATATAGCTAGTCAACATTTATAGGAATTAATCATACTGAAAGGCAAAAGGTAGTACTCCAGCTAGCAAGTTACTACTACTATATTATTTTAGATAGATATAGCTAGAAGAAGCATCTGGAATTAGCAAAAACAGAAAGGGTGTTTAACTGACCTTCATTTCTTTTCAGAATTCGGCATACAGCCAACAGGCATCGTACCCATAGCCCCACAAACCGGGAGCTTTGTGGATCCCGATTTTGCGCCCCCCATGCATTGTATACTCGCAACATCACAGGCACCTTGCCCCAACACCTGGCCACTCACAGCACCATCCTCACCCATTGTTCTCACCTGCATCCCTGGACTGCAATACATCTGGTCGGCACATCGGAAGTCACAGGAGTTCATAGCCTGTGCACCACTGAGGAAACTTCCCTGATCAACACTAGAAACCAAATCAATATTCTTCACAGGCCTCTGATAAGGAAAAGCCCCAATCTCCCCTTCAATCCTTCCCCTGATATCAACAAGCAGGCACCGCAGCCTCGCGACCTCCGCCTCGAGCGCGGCATGATTCTGGAGCTTCTTCATGAGCTGCTGGTTCAGAGCCCTCAAATGAACAACCTCCTCCTCCAACGAAGCCGTGTGAGCTTTCTTCTTCTCCCTGTACTTCCTCACCGCCGCGCGGTTACCAGACGGCCGCTTCTTGGAAGCATTGTTCTCGGTCGGGGAATCGGCTGTCTCGGCAGCATCATCCGACGGAGCGGAGACGATCTTGGTGTGGACATGGACGCAAGTGTGTGTGTGCGAGAGATCATGCACTGGCGGGTTACAAGTATGGGTGTGTGTGCAAGCATGATGCTCAGTATCCTTCAATATGTCATCGAAGTAACTATCCATAGAGCAGCTGCCATCAGGGTCGGCGCCACCGACGGCGGAGGGGCAGAGGAATGTGTCCGGGTTGGAGAAATCGAGGTCCCCGTCATCCATGGCCGCCGGCAGCTGGCAATGAACCTGGTCAGAAATCCACCATGGTGGGTTAGGTTACTTCATGGTAAAAACAAGGTGACCAAAATTGTTCAAACCCTACTCCTAATTCCTAAATGGCTACGCGGCGAGGTTCAACCGAGAGATCTATCTATCCGGATTCGATTCCGTCGTGCGCGAACCAACACAAATCCAAGCAGCGAGGATAGGGATCCTTACCGGCGAGAGGAATTGCGGCCGGGGAGGAGGATGACGAAAACCTTTGCTCCGATTCGGGGCGGCGGCGAGCGAGCGGAGAGGTGTGTGTGGGGTGGATTTGTGTGGCTGTGGCTCTGGCCCAGCCCAAAGAAAGCAAAGGAATGGAGGAAAAGGGAAGGTGGAAGAAACGCGGAAGCGGTCGTGTCAAGTGCGTGCCCACGCATCGCCCAGCTGAGTCTATGGTCGTGTGGGCCCTACGAGACAAGTCCACTCCTCTCTTTCGTTATATTGGCCGATTTTTGGGCTCTGAAATCGCTATTTTAAAATATTAAAATATTAACTATAGATTATTTATAAGATTAATTTCATAATTTTGGGCTAATTTATAAGACGAATATAACGAGATATATCAATTCATGATTAGAGAATAATTACTGTAGCATCACTGTAGCAAATCATGGATAAATATACATCATTAGATTTGTCAATTATGGAATGGATTTTATCAGTAATCTACATAGTACTCCTCTTACTTCTAAATATCGAGATTCCAGAGACCCTCCAAATCCCTAGGCCATTGTTCTGTTTTTCGATTGAGATCATTCTTTTGTCCGGTTTGTTTGTTAATCTTTCTTTGAGATGATGCCCAATACAACAACCCAATCATGAGATTCGATTACACAATCTTAGTCAGGCCTAAATAGAACTGATCCACTATATTAACCAGCGCATAGACTTGTAACCAAGCAGAGCAAGTCAGCACTGAAAGCTCCATTTCAGAATACAATGACAGATCTTGCAACATTGCATCAGCACAGAAAGACATCATCCACATTCAGGACTCAGGAGTTTTGCTCTTGTTTTTCAGCAAATATATTACAAGAAACAGGAGCAGTACACCCATGTCTCATGGGGAAAAAAAACAAGAGATGGCATCTGCAAAAACTAGCTGGGATTGGGGCAAAGCTTCTGTTTGTCAGGACTGGTCCAACACTGAGCTGATCGTCGTGGGAGAACATAACATCGAACTATTTCTTGTTCTTTGCACGAAGGTCAGCAGCTGCTGCCTTGATTGTAGACTTGGCGAGTGAAGTTGGTTTTAGGACGCTCTTTGGATTCAAGGCTTGCCGGATCTTGAACACAGCCCATGCTGTCCCGATGGCGTGGCCAGCTGCATCGAGCCCTTCGTTGGTCGCAGCTGCGGCTTTCTCCCCATATCTGCAGAGCACATCCAATGTTAAGAGTTTAAGAAGATTCTACTGTCATTGATCTATTTTGCTTGAACAAGAACTCGAAAAAAGACGCTCGTGGGATGTACTACAGATATCATATGGATATACAATACAATGACATGTAAGTAGTAGTACAAATGTTATATATAATAGCACGAAATGAGTGTAAAGGAGAAACATACTTGTGGGATACAATACCGGTAGTTACAGTTGATGATGTGGACAGAACATTCGTTCCAGCCACTTCTACTGCGTCACAAATCTTCCCTGTTGGCAAAAAGTAAGGATATGTAAGAAAGATAATGTTACCAAAATCCAAAAGAGCTTTGCCACAGCAAGCAGAATTGCCATGAGAAGTTACTACTTCAAAGAAATATTTAGGTCAATCTTGTATATTATACTATTTCTTAATTGTTATACTGCACAGTAAATCCATGGCACAAGAGATTAAAAAAAAGAGATGAAATAAATTATTCTGGCACCTGCAGGAACTGCACATTAGCACACAGGAACTCCCTATGTTCTAAGTTTTCTTAGGAAGGAAAAAACTAAGTTATATCTTCACGGTACAAGTTCTGATATAAAGTACTATTTTCATCAGGAAGCATAAGGTGGCAGTGCCAAACAGAAAATGACACTTAATTTGTATAATTGTATCTACCAGGTTGAGCTAAAAGTCAATTGGCATCAGAAGTAAAATATAGCATGATCAGTGGTTGGATGTACTAAACTAATACTCATTGGCAGCGGCTGATTTAATATGAGCAGATCCGGAAGGAACATATTAAATTAAACCAATGAAATGGAGAACCAAGAGAAATAACTTCTACATATTATCGTAGTCCAATTTCAGGTCGCCACTAATAGGCAAACAAATCATCAAATCAAGTTGTGTAAATTTACAGCAATGTCTGCAACCTAAAACTACAACCTAAGCCTGCCCAACTTCAAATAGTTATTACCTACCCAACGCAGGGTTATTCAAATTAAAACAGAGGGGGGAATCCGCCTCATGAGTCATGACACAGTGTTGTCTAGGTGAAGTTTAAGCATAACAGAAATTTGTTAATTATGAAACCAGGTCTTACATTTGACTAAAGCCAGGAAGACACATTATACAATACTAACATTAGTTTAGATAACATAGAAAAGTTAAAGAACCATACCAAATCCATCAAGCGAAGCAAGAACAATCTCTCCAGGCAACAAACTAAAAAACTTCTTGCCAGCCTTTGAGTTAGCTATTGAGCTCGTAAAATAGCCAGTAACCTTTACAACTCCAGAAAGTATTCCAGTTGCCACTTTCTCAGACATTTTTGTCACCTTCTTGGCCCTGCAAACAATTATAGGCATGAATTATTTGAAGCTGTAAAATGTTAATATTTGACTAACACAATGTATCTGCAGTGTCCTTGCATCATAGTAGAACACAAAAAAAATTCAAATCTAGCAGGATAAAGTTGAGACAAAACGACCAGCTAAACCTAGTACGGAGTAGTAAATTTTCAAAACAGAGACCAAGTGAGTTTGAAATAATGCCACAACTGACGTCAAGGATTTAAAAACCTACAAATTAAATGCATCCTTATGCTCCTAAAATAACACGTGGTCTATTACTCCCTCCATCCATATTTGTTTGACGCCAAACATTAAAAACCAAAGGGAGTACAAAACTACATCAAAATGGTATGCTCAACATTGCAGCTGTAAAATAGACAGACAGGAACAATATCACGGCTGCATAATATACCTCAATTTAAGATATTTCAAAGAAAGAGTTTGTTCAAGGATGCCTGTCTATAATCAACAATCACATGGGCTAGCCATTACTACATACTATATGATAACTCCAGACATACACATATGGTATCACACTAGAACTAGCAATGAACCGATGAATGCAATATATGAAGGCAAGAAACCAAATATAACTGAAAGACTGAAATCTCTATTCAAGGCCTAATGCCCTGACACTAAATCTCAAACCACACTGGATAAATTTGATCGGTATTATCAGTTAAAAAACACAAATACAATAAAAATGTGAGAAAAGCCACTGATACCTTTTGATCCGCCTCAACATCTCGGGGCTGACCTCTGCATTGGCGTCGCCGGGCTGAATCCTCTTCTTGAGAACCTCGTTTCCCCACCGGAGCCTCTCCACCGTCACCTCCCCGCACCACAGAATCCCCTTCGCCAGGTGCCCGGCTCCCGTCGCAATGGCCTTCGCCATCGCCCCGCCGTACTCCTCCACATTGGGCGCCACCGCCGTCCAATACGCCGCCGCCTCAACCTCATCCCGCACCCGATTCGCCAGCGCCTCGCCGCCGACCACGCTCTGGACGGAGAAGCTTGTGAACATGGCGAGAATCCCATCGAGACGCGGATCGGGGCGGGAGAGCGTGATCCCGTAATGAAGGGGACCCGGATTGGGATCATCGGCGGAGGCCGGCACGGTGAGGGAGAAGGAGTAATGGCAGGGATCGAGCTTCACCGCGGCGACGTCACGCGCGAGCGGCCACTGGACCGGGTGGAGAAGCGCGATGGCGGCGAGGGACGTGTCGCCGGAGCGGATGCGGAGCAGCGAGAGGTCCCCGGCGGCGAGCGGGTGGCTACGGTGGCGGTCGATTAGGTGGAGCTGCGCGCCCGGGATCCGCAGCAGGACGTCCTCCGCCGGGGGAGGGACATTCGCGTCGGTGTCGTCCATGGACTTCGCCGGAGACGCCGGGGATGCCGGAGATGAGGGGTTTCCTATCTGGACCGGCGCGAGATCCGCCATTGTTAGCGTCGGGTAGAGCGCCGGAGCGGAGGGGGTTGGATTAGGGTTAGGGTTAGGGTTTGAGTTGTAGGATGATGCCATGGGAGAGGATTTTTATGGATGCCGGCGAGGAGGAGGAGACGTCGACGGCGGCGGCGGCGATGGTTGCCGGCGACGTGGCGCTTGTATAGGGCGAGGGCGGCCGCGTACGTGGCGATGGTTGGGTGGGGTCCACGCGGTTGGGGAAGGTGGGACCCGCATGTCTGTTGCGGTGGTTAAGTTTTCCCGTTTAAGGCGACGCTCTCTTGTCAATGACTTTCTCGTCAATGACTTGTGGGTCGGAAAGATAGTGATGCGTTGTCCTATCTCTGACTGGACCCACCTGTCGGTGAGGTTATTTGTTTGAGTCTTGAGAGAAAGCGTGTGGCCCGGAGTAACCGGCCCACGTGGAGGTCACGCAACTCGATATGGTATCGATGCAGCTGACGAGAAGCAACGCTAGTACTATCTGGCTGACGTGTGGGGTTATCCTATCCGCATGGCAAAATTCTTTCGTGTCGGCCATGGATATTGCAGCTTTCCTCCATCAGTAAGCAACTTCAAGGGCTCAAGGCAGCACCACCCTCCAATCCGTCGATGAACAATTTGATCTGATCTCGTGATTTTTGACTATGGTCCTGATTAGGTTCCAAGGAATTTTAGACATCAAATATTAAATATTTGGACACATGTATAGAGCATTAAATGCGAACAAAAAAATCAATCGCTCAGTTTGCAAGTAAATTTGCAACAAGAATCGTTTGAGCCTAATTACGCCATGATTTGACAATGTGATGCTACAGTAAACCTTTGCTAATGATAAATTAATTAGGCTTAATAGATTCGTCTCGCAGTTTACAGGTGAAATATGTAATTTGTTTTGTTATTTGTCTACGTTTAATACTTCAAATGTGTGTCCGTATATGTCAAAAAAAAAAAAAATTTGGCGCGTGAACTAAACACAGCTTGTATCCATCCTAACATATAAGTAGTTGACATAAAATTAGTAACTTCTCTATTATAAATTTATAGGTCAACTTTCAAGTGTTCTTTGCAATATGACAACTTATATTTTAACAGAAAAATTATAGGCAAAATAAAATACGTCCCATAAAAAAAAGACAGTGAGAGTACTTAGTTTCTTAATGGCATTATTAATCTGGCCCAATCCATCCGTGGCCCGAACTCCCAAAGGTGTTTACTGTGATCCATGGCCTTTCTTTGGTCTGGTAAATGGAAAAGGCCCATCCATCCCATACCTGTTAGCCAGCCCAACTTCGTATCTCACAGTCATCATATCACACCCTCTCATATTCTGATTCTTGCTTTACATATCTACATCCACTAATCAACTTTCACAAGCAACTGTCTGAGTCACTGAGAAAACAAAAGCCTTTCAGCAATGCAATGCTCAAAGGAGTGTCTACCCTGCATGCAAAAGGAGAATATATGCCATCTACTTGCATGGCCAAACAACGCAATTGGCTGAGGAATATGTCCTCTCTCGAGTCAAATTCAAGATGAGTAACAAAGGAGAATAAAGGCGAAAGGCAGTTTGGGTGTTTTGTGGTTTTTTGCCTGCTTGGATTCGATTCTGCACCGACGGATAAGTATACTGATATCCACATATCGCACTACCACTGGTTACAACTAAATTCGTTCAAATGGTTCTATCCAAGGATACGGAAAAAGGAAAAAGAAACATGACAATGAAATAACGAAGAGAACTAGGAGTATACCATTAGGACATAGATATTTCAACTTCAACTTTACTATATGTACATATTCATTCAGCTATCACTCATAGCAGAAAGTAGTAGTAATCTTTTCTGCAAGTTATTGTCGATGCAACCACGAGCCAAAAGCACCAGCTAAACCAAAATCAGTGGCTAGTTAAGCGCACAAATTAAGTCATTAACCATACCATTAGGTTGCAGCCGCTATCAGCAGCAGGTCTTAGAAGCTGACGAGGAGGTCGCTGTTGGGCTGGGCCGAGTTGGGATTGGACAGCATGTGAACAACCTCACGCATTGTGGGCCGAGCCGTGCTGGCCTCCTCCACACACGCCATGGCCACCTTGTAGAGGTTCACCATCAGCGCCACCGGCTCCGGCGTCAGGCGGCGGTCGGCGACGGCAAGCACCGCCGCCGTGTCTGTGTTTTCCGGCAGCTCGGCGGTCACCTTGCGGACCCAGTGCACGATGTCCACGCCGTCGCCGAACCCACCAACAGGGCGGCGGCCGGTGATCAGCTCTAGGAGCACAACACCGAAGCTGTACACGTCGCTCTTCTCGTCCACTCGTAGAGTGTACGCATACTCTGCAAACATGGATTGTATAGAGGATTTGAGATTGATGAATCGGTCAAACAATATATATCCATTGCTAGATAATAAATCAAAACTTTTGATAGTACAAAAATATTTTCCCACACACGAGTTCAGATTTGAATTTTTTCATCACCAGCATGTTTCATTTCCAGTATACTTAAACATGGAACATATTTTTTAGAGCTCCAATGCTAACGCTTTAAGAGTACTACGGAGTAGGAGTACTGAACACAGGTTATACTGAAGGTCTGAAGCTACAGACTTCAACAGCTACAGCATTTAGTAGTAGCGAACTGACAAGTCAAGAGGAGCAGATCTACCATGGATATAGGGCCAAGATACTGGAGTAAATAGCCAACAGTACCTACTCCTTGGCTTCTGATCTCTCTGTGATCAATTATCCAAGAGATAGGCACACAACGCAACAATCTGAATGCTATTCGACCAGAACTGGTCATCCATTAATCCGAAGGCAATTTGCCATTGATAATACAGATGGCTACAAGATCTGCTTGTACAACCTGACAAAATCATGGTACTCCAGTAAACAGGGGCAGGCAGGGCTCACAAGTCACAACTGAGAACTGACCATTAATCACAATCACTGGCCATGTAACGGCAAGATGCTTTTTGGCTCTGTGCCAAGGTGGCCCTTTGGCCCAAAGGTTACATTTGTCCGCTCCCTAGTTGACCGTGCACAAGGCAACAAGGATTGTGTAGTGTGGGCAAAGCAGTGGTCAGAGACCAAGCTATAGAATCCAAGGACAAGCTGCAGTACTGCAGTTTCCAGTGTATGGAACGTGGCCGGGTATGCATTGCAGGGCCCCTCCATTATTGGTTCGACGTGAAGATAACAAATTTCACATTGGCAGTTTGTATATATCAGTTCATTTCATTCTCATACTATAGTTTAGGATGATTACTTAAGCAAGCACAATGAAAAGTTTGTTCTTTGTCATGGTCCAGAAAAAAAAAAGTTGTGTTCTTTGTCATGGTCTAAAAAAAGTTTTGTTATTTGGACACATGGTTGAGGATAAACTCATCTAAATCCAGTAGAGGTATTCATTGGTCTTGGAATTAGATACTCCTATGTTTCAAACAGTTCCATCTCTGTAAGTAAATTCACTAAACATTCAAACCAACTCCATTATCTGTTCTATGTAAAAAGCACTACTAATGGTTTCTACAATTGCAATTCGTATCAGATCATTTCATTCTCCTACTATAGTTTAGGATGATTACTTAACCAAGCACAATAAAAGTTTGTTCTTTGTCATGGTCCAGGTCTCTCCAGGACTAAAAAAAGGTGTGTTCTTTGCCATGGTCTAAAAAAAAGTTTTGTTCTTTGGAGGACAATCTCATCTAAATCCAGTAGTGGTATCCACTCGTCTTGGAATTAGATACTCCTATCTTTCAAACACTTCCATCTCTCTAAACAATTTCACTAAACATTCATTCAAACCAACTCAAAACTGGAAACAAAAAAAAAAGGATCGATTGCTCGTGTAAGTAATTACCTGGCGCGATGTAGCCGTACGATCCAGCAATGGTAGACATACACTCCGACGTAGCTCCACCACCACCGCCGATGAACTTTGCAAGGCCAAAATCAGCAACATGAGCCTCAAACGCCGAATCAAGCAGAATATTATTCGACTTCACATCCCTATGTATAATCCTCGGCGCGCAGTCATGATGCAGATAACAAAGCCCACACGCCGCCTCCGCCGCCACACGAGCTCTCGCCTCCCACCCAAGATGGCCACCTTTCCCGCCATGAAGCATCTCTCCGAGCGAACCATTGGGCATGTACTCGTACAGCAGCAGATTCGTCTCCCGATTTGAAACGAATCCGAGCAGACGCACGATGTTGCGGTGTCTGATTCGACCCAGTGTAGTTACCTCCGCAGAAAATCCTCTGTCGCCGGCGCCGCCGCCGGCGGTGGCGGCGCGGCCGACGACGAGGCGTTTGATTGCGAGCTCGAAGCCGGAGTTGGTGATGCCGTGGTAGACGATCCCGGCGCCGCCTTTGCCGATGATGTTGTCTTCTTTGAGGCAGTTTGCTACGTCGTCTGCTGTGAAGTCTAGCTTTTGCTGGAACGCCGTCATCTTCCACGCCGACGAGCGGCGGCGCGCGGCGGCGTGGATGAAAGCGAGGATTTTTCTCCCGGCGATGAATGCGATTGCGATTGTGAAGAACACGATGACGAGGAGGATTAGCATTTTCTTTGAGTCCCATCGACGGATGTTTAACGGCGAGGTGGAGGAGCTCCGGCCGCCGGCGATGGCGGCGGTGGAGCAGGCGGCAGCGACGGGGCCGCCGCAGAGGCCGGGGTTGCCGATGAATGAGCTCTGGTTGAACACCAAGAATTGACCTTGCATCGGGAGTTCGCCGGAGAGGGCGTTGTAGGAGACGTCGAGCGTCGTGAGGCTCGTCATGTTGGACATCTCCGGCGGGAGTTCGCCGGAGATGCGATTCCGGGAGATATTAAGAGTGCAGAGGATTTTGAGCGACGTGATCCCCTCCGGTATCTCGCCGGAGATGGAGTTACGGCTGAGGTCGACGGCGGCGAGGTTGGTGCATCGGATTAGCTCGCCGGGGATTTCGCCGGTGAGTGAGTTGCCGCTGACGTTGAGCCGTGTGAGATTCTTGAGATTCCCGATCTCCGGCGGGAGTTCGCCGGAGAAATTGTTGGATTCGAGCGATAAAGTCTGCAGCGCCGGGAGGTTGCCGATGGCCGGAGGGATACGGCCGCCGATCCCGTTGTTACCCAACAGCAGCATGCCGATCTTGTCGCCGCCGATCACGCCGGGGAGCTCGCCGGCGAGAAGATTATCTGTGAGCTCCACCATGTTCACCTGAGGGAGATCGAACAATCCGGCCGGGACGCCGCCGGTGAGGTAGTTCTTGGCGAGGCGGACACGTGTCAGCGTCTTGCAGTCTCCGAGCGAATTGGGGATTGGCCCGAACAATCCGTTCTCCATCAGCACCAGCATCTCCAGCCGCCGGCCGGCGCAGAGCTCCGGCGGGATCTCGCCGGTGAGATGATTCGTCGCCAAATCAAGCGTCTTGAGTTGGCTGTTCTTCCCGAGTCCGGCGGGGATAACTCCGGTGAGGTTATTATCCCAAAGCTGCAAAACCTCTAGCTGCGAGAATCCGGCGACGAACTCCGGTATGTCTCCACGTAGATGATTCCGGAAAAGATTGAGCAGCTTGAGATTGGACAGCTTCTCGAAGCTCGCCGGAATCTCGCCGGTGAGGTCGTTGACGGAGAGATCAAGCGAATTGAGACTCGTGAGATCACCCAACTCCGGCGGAATCTCGCCGGAGAGTCGATTCCACTGGAGGAACAGCGTGTCGAGGTTGGAAAGCTTCCCTAACTCCGGCGGAATCTCGCCGGAGAGATTGCAGCTACTCATATCGAGCCGTACGAGCTGCCGGAGCCCGCCGAACTCCGGCGGGACGCCGCCGTCGTACTGATTGAAGTATCCAATATACATCTCACGCAGCCGCGAAAGCCGCGACAACGAGACGGGCACCTTGCCGGAGAGCGTGTTGCCGTTGAGACCAAGATACTCAAGCGCGGCGAGCTCGCCATAGCTCTCCGGGATCCCGCCGGTGAAGTAATTCCCGCCAAGATGGAGATACCGGAGCCGCCGTCCATGCTCACCGTAGAACGGCGGAAGAATCCCCGAGAGATTATTGTTGTAGACATCAATCAGCTCGAGCGACGGGAAGTAATTGGAAAACTCGCCGGCGTCGCCGTCGCCGGAGTTGGGGAAGTGGCCGGAGAGATTGTTGTTGGAGAGATTGAGGTGACGGAGAGAGGGGAGAGTGGGGATTTCGAGGGGGATATGGCCGGGGAGGGAGCAGGCGGCGATGGTGAGATTGAGGAGGGAATCGAGGAGGGCAAGCTCCGGCGGGAGGGAGCCGGAGTGGAAGGGGATGGAGGTGAGGTTGATGGAGATAACGCGGGAGTGGGAGTCGCAGGTGATGCCGGTGAATGTGCAGTGGGTCGGGGAGACTGCGGATGGGTCCCAGTCGGAGAGAGGGGAGGTGGGGGTGGAGGTTGGGGTGGGGATTAGGGAGGATTTGAGCTTGGTTAGGGCGTAGATGTCGCGGTCTGGGGAGGAGAGGGAGGGGAGTGGGACGAGGAGGAGGAAGACGACGAGGAGGAAGAGAGAGGGAGGCATTGTTGATGATGGAGGTGAGGAGAGTGGAGAGGGGAGGAGTGGTGGCGGGAATAAAAGGAGGAGAGAAAAGGAATGGAATGGAATGAGCATATGCTGCGGTCTGGCGGGAGAAGGAGCAAGGAAGGAGGAAGGAGAGGAGTTAAGTTTAACGGCGTTAAGTTTTTTCATTGAGAATATTTAAGAGATGCAATTGATAAACGCCTAAGTCCTACAAATGCCATCAACAAATACAAATTTTCAAAAATATCATCGTATAAACGACTTTGTCTCAGAAATGCTATCGTTGTTATGGTTTCGTTAGCATTTCTCCGTTAAGTGCTATAAGATAAACAATGCATTTAACGGTGCGGGGTGGAACATTGCCATTCTCCATCCATCCAAGTTGTTAAATTCATGGTTCATCCTATATCAAAATCAAGAAATGCTAACAAAAACCTTACGGTGATGACATTTCTGGAATAAAATTGCTTGTACGATAGTATTTCTGGGAACTTGTATTTGTCAATAGTATTCATAAGAATGGGGTATTTGTCAATAGCATTTTTTTGATTTTTTTTTTCATTTTGGGAGGGGCGTTAAGTTGGCGTGGTCCCTCAGTCATGCAGGGCAGTGTCAGGACGGGACGGGACGGGAGTCGTACGCGAGTGACTGCAAGGCTACTCCGACTTGTAGTCGTAATTTATAACTAGAAGTACACAATGCGCCATGGTGTGGATATGGTTTACGACGAATGAATCACTTTTAACTCCAAATTCCTCACAAAATTCAAATGGAGCAAAATGTTCATCAGTCCTCACAAAAAAATATTCAAGGTGATCCTGAGTAGCAGAGCATGAGTACACACATGCTATGCCTTTCTGTTGCCTTGCCTGTCACAAAAAGTCGTGGCTTGTCTAGTCTGTGATCGAACGGCCACTAACGTACTCCCTCTGTGTGCCGAACCGTGAGCAGCGGTCCAGCTTAACTGAGAGTTTTTTACCCCTATATCATTAAAAAAGATGGTAGTTACGTGTGTGCCACTAAAAAGATTTTAGGCACTTGTGTGCCATCGACCCAAAATTTTTTTACCTCTACGCCACTCC
>CM002484.1:20551966-20591163 GCA_000325765.3 Leersia perrieri
GGAGTGGCGTAGAGGTAAAAAATTTTTGGGTCAATGGCACACAAGTATCTAAAATCTTTTTAGTGGCACACACGTAACCACCATCTTTTTTAATGACATAGAGGTAAAAGACTCCTTAACTGACTGTCATTGTACTTCGTGTGTCCGTTGTACTACGTAGTGTTGTACTGCCCCTGGCGGTTTTCTGAAAACTGCTTCTTGTTTTATTTCTTCAGCTGTTGAATTATACTACAAAACTCTTGACTCCAAGATCTCACATATTGAGATGAAAATCGGTTTGGATTGTTCAAATAAAATCCTATTGTGAATTATATGTATGAACTCTGTCTGAATGACCAGTTTGGACTTTGGAGTATGGATAAATATAAAGCTGAGCTGTAGCCTCTCTCTGTACCCATATAAGGCCTTGTTTAGTTCACGAAAATTTTTGACGGAAAAATCACATCAGATATTTGACTAGATGTCGGAAGGTGTTTTTGAACACGAATAGAAAAAACTAATTTTACGGCTAGCCTGGAAACTGCAAAACGAATCTTTTGAGCCTAATTAATCCGTCATTAACACACGTGGGTTACTGCAGCACTTATAGCTAATAATGACATAATTGGGCTTAAAAGATTCATCTTGTCGTTTACAACCTAACTGTGCAATTATTTTTATATTTTATCTATATTTAATGGTTCATGCATGAGTTAAAAAATTTGATATGATGTTTTTGGAAAAAAAAATTGGACACTAAACGGGCCTAATATTGCTTTTTCATCAAATCCTAGCGGATAAATAGTCCAGCACCGGCAGAAATGTGAGCCAGGGCTAAAAAGTCTTTCTTTCCATGGAGTACTCCTATCTGCTGCGTGCTGCTGCTGTCGCGGCAGCGCCTGTGCAGTGTTTATGTGTTGCTACGGCTACAGCACTGCAGGCAGGCAGAGGTCAGGTCTTCGCGTAAATTCAAAGCAAGAAGCACACACAAGTCTGCTGCTCATCACTCGTCAGCTCTTCAAGATTTTATAGCTCTGCTTCAAGATTTCACTAGCTCGGCCATTTATAATTGCTTTTGGACGGTCAAGAGGATTCAAGGCCGTGTGTCTTTTCTTTCTACGGCAAAATCCTCTTGATCAGTTGTTCAGCATTTCAGCTCTTTTGTTGTTCATCAGGGCATGGTTTATCGTTTATGGCATGAACAGTAATAAGGACATACAGTACATATTCGGGTTCTATAAGACATAATGACAAAACAGAGCACGTACTTAGGCCGTGTTTAGTTGTTCTTCCAAAAAAATTGATATATACTCCCTCCGTCCCCAAAAAACGTATTTCTGAGTTTGAATTTTGTCCAGATTCAAACCCAGAAATACGTTTATTTTGGACAAAGGGAGTAGGAGTATTAAACGTAAACTAATAACAAAACAAATTATAGATTTCGCCTGTAAACTGCGAGACAGATTTATTAAGTTTAATTAATCCATTATTAATAAATGTTTACTATAACACCATATTGTAAAATCATGGCGTAATTAGGCTTAAAAGATTCGTCTTGTAATTTACATGCAAACTGTACAATTGATTTTTTTATCCACATTTAATACTTTGTGTCCAAATATTTGATGTGATATTTTTGGCTAAAAAATTGTGGGGTCTAAACACACCCTTAAATGTTTCGATCTCTGTTGGCTGGCACCTGATGCTACCTACCTGTCTGTCAACATTACAATTTGTTGGCGTTGACGCTTGAGTTTACTACTACTAGTATCAATAATAAAGTGGACTAATGCATACATAAAGCGAAGAGAAAAACATAATTAAAAACAATCAGAATCTACACTCAGCTCCACTATGGACTATGGAGCATGGAATTGTCAGTTAGCACAAGCCCAGCTTCGTGCCAGATCAGGGGATATCTACACAGCCGACAGCATAATACTACCGTCCACAGAACTGGACTTACCTGCATGATTAACCATTTAATTATCAGATCAGTGGGGGGGAAAAGGAAGAATTTTTAACGTGCATTCTTATTAGATGTACTCCGTAGGTAGCTTCATGATAAGGATTGCCTGCACGTACAGCAGCATCTCACAGCAGAAACTGATAAAAGAAAGAGAGAATTTTTACCATCAAGAACATTCTCCTCCCATTAACCTGCTCTTTATTTTTTTTGTAGTTTAACAAAGAAATATTCTTTTAGCTTGCTAGCATCTACAAGACTACAAGTGTCAATGAGTGTGTAGGCACGATCCACAGTAGAAGAAAGCTAGAGCTTCAGCCATTCATGTGGTGTGCTACACGAAAAGGCTGATTGATCACCACGAACTTTCAGTTGCTTTAATTTCTTTTGTTTCAATATGCTGAGAGGATTAATCTAGTGGCGGAATAGAATCACACTAACTGAGATGTTTAATCGCAAGAAAATGGCGTCCATCCGTAGCAGAAGCAGCAGGCCAGCAGCAGCTGGGAGTGGAATGGAAAGAAAGGCTGGTGATGGATTCCGGCTGCCGCTTCTGCCCTGGGTGAGAATGAGATGAGAATCGATTCGAGTCTTCTCTTCTGTTCCCTTCTCCGTCGCTTTGCATTGTTAGGCCGGATGCAGAATCGCAGGGCAGCGGCCAATCCAATCGATCATGGCGGATTTGGGTCGTCGTCGTCGTCGTCGTCAATGTCAACTCCTTTCTCTTCCCTTTTGCTTTGCATCTTTGTCGCCATTGGCATCAAGACTGAGATGAGGCCCATTCATAGTTGCGGCCCAATCTACCATGGCCCAAGACGCGGCCACGCAAGAGGGTAAAAATCGAACACAGTACACACACACTGGTTGGTTGCTTGGATTGAGCCGAGCTGTGCCCACTGCCCTAGCGCACGCCGCCGCGCGTTGCTCTCGCCTTCGCCGTCGTCGCCGCCGCCGCCGCCTACGAAGACGACGACTTGCCGTCCCGGCGCCTACGGATCAAGGTATCCTTCCTACTGGATGTCTCTATTTGTGTGGATGGATATGCAGGTTCGGTGCCCTAGGGTTTACAGGACGATGCTGCTTTCGTCCAGAATCTGGTTGTCAGTTACGGAGTAGTAGTTAGCTGGTTGAATTGGCGTAAGAAGCATTTGAGCATCCTTTTATATTCCTGCGATGCCCAATTGTTTTCCTGTGCCATCTAGGGTTCGTTTGTACGCTTGATTAACTGTTGGTTCTGCGGATAGTTGTACCTGCGTGACTCTGTGCAATTGGGTCATATTTCTGTATCGGTTTGGAATTTGGGTCAAGTTTGGTGAATCTTTGTCAGTGCATTATAACATGTTTCCTTCTGCATCCTAGTATTTCCTGTGAAGTGTGTAAAGAACTAAGAAAGGAGTCACATACTACAACTAATCAAGATAGATCTCATTTAACAGCACTTGCAAAACATCACAAACTTAACTTTGTATTTGTATTGCTCCTCGTCATCGTCTGCTTGCAGGATCTTTGTTCAATAGATGGTTCTACATATTCACAAAATGCTTAGTAATGCCCACAAGCAGTTATGTGCTACACATCTTTTGCCACTGAGCCGAATTCATTTTCAAGTTTAAATTTTGTGTTAGATTCGTCTACTTTGCACCAACTGCAGTTGTCTGATTTCATACTTAATAACTGTGATGTTTTCCCCTATCTGTTACACATTTTGAATCCTGCAAAACTTGTTCACAATCTTCAGCTGCAAATTTTGTTAGCAGGTTCAGAATCGATGGAAGACCAAACAGCCGCTACAACAAATCTTGATTCAAGAGTGAAAGCCAGCCTGGTGCTTGGAGCAGAATCATTTGCAATCAGTTCTGAGTTTGGCATCCTATCGGAGCAGCTGGCTGCTATGAAGGAGAAGAGCATGGAGATCCTAAAGGCCTACATCACCAAGCATAATGCTCCTGCTGATGTCCCTGATGAATCCATCGAGGGTTTATCTGATGACGAAGGCGAAGCACCTGCTAAGAACCCACCAAAGAAACCCAAGAAGCAGAAGTGATCATCCAAGGAGCTGGAAAAGATATGGTCATTGGATTCTTCATGCTTAGCACTTGTAAGAAATTAGCTGCTTTTGTAAGAGTTTGCTCAAAGGCTGAATACCGTGTATTTCTCCAGCTAGATGCAGATTTGCCCATTTTGTGAGATGTATTACTTGAAGGGTACATGTAAACTGCAGTGCAAGACACTCTGATATTGCATATGCTATCATGAATATTCAATCACTAGTTCGTGCTCATCAACAAAACGACAAGCTACAGACTTAAGCTTGATTCAGCCGCCGAGTAGGAAAAGATAGTACAAGTAATGTTAAAACTACAGAAAGGGGCAGACAACATTCTTCCTTCCGCACGTGTTTACTTGTATGTACATTGAACAGAGTGAACTATGCTAAAATGCTTTTGAGTATCACATTTCTTTTTCTACATCAGACGTATACCGGGAGTGCTAAATTCCATTCTATGGGTCTTGCCAAAATTCTTTGATGCAGTACTGCTCTGTCATTGAAAATTTAAAAGAATGTGACCTCCTGATTAAGAACAATTTAGCCCCTCCCCTCAGACTGGGCAGAACAGAAGGAAGAAGGGCTTTACAGCCGGTTTCAACTCTGTAACTGAAGTCTTGCCCCTCAGTCAGAATCCACAAATTTCTTTCTTTTCTGCTTTGCACTAATTAGAAATGTGAGCACCACCACCACTTTGGCCGTCACTTGATGTAACACGACGGAGTTCATTGAGTACCTCAGTAAAATCATCTGGTGGGGGGCACGAGAATTCAAGGATCTTTCCTGAATGGGGATGCCTGAATCTGAAAAAGGAATAATGTCACTCTAGAATGCGAAAACAATATAAATCTACATGCGTTCGAGATAATACTTACCCAAGAAATGCAGCATGAAGACATGGCCTGTCTATCTTTGATATCAGATTTGAAATATCACAATGGTATCTTGAAGGAGTTCTGGGTCTCAAAAGTGACAATGCCATACTTTTAGTACCTCCATATGTTTCGTCACCAAGAAGGGGAATCCCCAGGTACTTTGCATGTGCACGGATCTAACAATTAGCAGTCAAAGGTTCATCAAGAAGAATAAAAAAAGGCATCCTTGAATAGAATACCCAATATTAAGGAGTATAGCATGCACAGATCAAATTTCAATTGTTGCTTATAATCCCTTGTACCTCTATTTTAAGACATACAACAAAGATGTAACTAAAACACTACCTATCCAAGATGCAAATTTTCTTAATAAAATAAATAAAATAATATGAAATTTATTTTAGCGATTAACATGAAAGTATATTACCAAGGGTTTGGTGCACCCTTTCTTACTGAACTGGGATATTGTGGAATACAGTAAGTAGTACTAACCTGGTGAGTGCGCCCTGTCTCCAATCTCCACTCTACAAGTGCTGATCCACCACCAGCAAATACCTCTCTTACTTTATACCTGTAGAACCTCTTGAGATTAAAATGCCATCTACTAAGAACTCCTTACATAGCTATTTGACATATTTTTATTTTAAAACCAAGCTCTTGTAGGTCAAAAGGTATTGCCATATATCTACAAATATAATCACCTACCAGAATGAATTGCTAACCAAATTTCGGTAACCACTTGAGCTAGTGTAAACAAGGTATCATTTCTCCTTTTCAATTCAGGCTTACAGCCTGTAAGCAGTTGAGCTAGTGTAAACAACCTTTTTTTTAATCTCAAATTCAGGTGGTTATGACTTGAGTTAACGTATCTGCTTTGTTTGAACTGTTTCGACAGATTTTCCCTTTATCATTCATTAGTCTTAGCATTAACTGTGGGGCAAAGAACAGTTAAACCTTTTTATTTCCTGTAATCCATATACTTCTCAATATGATCTCCACATAAATAACATTGCTCCTAGCGGCATAACTTTTAAAGCTTGATGCTTGATTAGTTAGCTATTTATCTTAATCAGTACCCAAAATTAGTTATATTCAAGCAAAATGCCACAGTGGGGAGGCATCATACACGGAACCACAGGATTAAAAGGCACAAGTGAAAATCATGAATCACCTACTAGCAGCATGTCGTGCATATCTATGGCCTGATCCAAGAGTGGCAATCATACGGATCCGATTGTTAGGATCACGAGATATAGGAACTTCAATCCTGCCAGAATTTGGATTTGGTGCACCACAAGTAAGACTGATGTAAACTCTACGTATCGTATGCAGCTTGAATTGTTCTGCTAATTGTGCATGAGAATGCTCGTCCTGTTAAAAAGGGGAGTACAAAAAGTCTTAGTGCTAGCTTGGTAGCAATAAAAGAATTTGCAATTTTCCACTCAATGCTGTGTAACCCATGAAATTCTATAAATTATGTGCTACTTTATAAAAAGAAAACGAGCCTTCTATATTGGATTAGAGCAAACAAGTTTGTACCTTGGCTACAACAAGAAGTCCACTTGTACCCTTATCAAGCCTATGCACGATACCAGGACGCACTAGAGCTTCACGGACTTCTGTACTTACTTCACCAGTACTAAATTGATCAATGTCAAACACATCGATATCATCATCTGAAGAATCAGGGCATTCATCATCAATTGAATTACGTGCTAAACAGGTAAAGGTTGAAATCTTGCAGTGATGAAGTATAGCATTGACTAAGGTGCCATTTGCATTTCCTGGTGCTGGGTGAACAACCTAAAAGTCACAACAAACAAGTATCACCATGCAGGAACATCTATCGCATCCATGAACTTAAGATTCAAAACAAGAGTTTAAGGATTAACAGATCAGAAGTGAAAATGCGTCCATAAAAAAAGACAGGATGTAGGAGCAATTCAAAAAAATCTCTTACTGGTTGTAAAAGTGTATTATCAGCAAAAAAACAAGACTAGGATATACAAGTCAGAATTGCAGCTGTGACTTGTGGGACCAGCAATCGCTGGAATGGTAAAACTGTTCTCACAGAAGAAAACAAACTAGAGGGCTCCAGTAATGTAATAATGTAAAGAAGAGCAGCAGATAGATGATTTTGCAGCAAATGAAGCAAAATACTGAAGACATCAAGCAACAAACTAGCAGATGCTCTCATCTTAGTAACTTATTTTATTTAGAACTGGTGATTATCAGCTAAACATGCAATAATCGGACAAACTTGGACGCGAGAGAGAAGAACTAAGACACTGGTGTTCTGCGCTCTGAACAACTGAGCAGCGTTTTCTGTTTCTCTTCTTCCTTTTATTCTGGGTAAACGGAGAATGCGGGCATGCACTCCTGATTGTCGTGGACACGATCACTTAACGAGTAGTGCCAACCCAGTCGCCAGGAACGTGCCCTTCTGTGTGGACCAAGCGCACACGTTGAGCTCCACAATGCTCACAACCCAACATCTCACAAAGCTGTTAGCAGACTCAAACAAACAAAATCGAAAATGGGGATGGGAAAGGCTACCAGAAATAACAGAACACAAAACAGAGACCTACATAAGTTTACGTGAGGATGAATGTGAACCTCTAGCCCTTTTTTTTGTGATATGGCTTCATCAAAATTATTTGAAACTTGTTCTTTACTGTACAATACAATTTCTTAGAACGAAAGAGTTTGATGATGTCCTTTAGACTCTTTACAGACCTATTCACACAGACCTTTTATCCATTATCTAAAAAAGAAAAATCCACACAAACCTTGCTTTGGCATCTGGAGAAAATAAGAACCGGACAACTATAACATGGTAAAAAACATATGTAAGAACAAAAGGTGCATACCATATGAGCCGCTTTGTTCACAACAAGAAGATGTTCATCCTCATAAACAATGTCCAGTGGAATGTACTCTGGCTCTGCTCTCAGTGGCTGTAGCTCCGACACCATGCAGCTGACCATATCTCCACCTTTCACCATATGTGAAACCTACAATGCACAATGCATAGCAAATCATATAAAAATACAAGAAATTATAAACTAATAGATTATTGTCATTGACATGTACTCCCTCCATTCCAAATTATAGGGCGTAATTCATCTTATTAGGACAAGGGTTTGACCAAAAATTTCTCTATTAATTTTTTTATGTCATAAAATTCATGTTGCTAGGTTCATATTAAAAAGTACTATCTTATGATTATGTTTTCTCGGCATACAAATTATATCTTAAAAGGAAAAATATGGGTCAAACACTTGTCATAACAAAACGAAATAGGCCATATAATATGGGACGGAGGGAGTATTTATTTACAACTGCTACTACTTCATTCACACAGTCGGATAGCTTGCAAATGGAAAGACTTGTGCCATTATTATACAAATCTTTACTCTATGGTCTTCAGAACACTAACTAAGTTGTAGGTTAAGCTAGCAACACCGCTTACTGTTGGTCTGATTAGAAAGATGAAAGCTTTATAGGAAGCGAATGCGGCTTATGGGAAATTTCGCCCACCTTGGAGACGGGACGGCCATTGACGGCGACGAGGCCGGCGCGGATGCTCGCCTGAATACGCGCGCGGCTGACGCCCCCGCCGCCGAGCCTCGCGGAGATCCACGCGTCGATCCGCGACCTCCCCTCTCCGGCTGGCACGGCCTCCTCCAGCCGCGTCCCGCCGTGGCATCCCCTCCGGCTCGGCGGCGCCGCCGCCTCGGCAGCCACTTCTGAGGATAGGCATCTGGTGCGAAAATCCCATAGACAACGGATGCTGCTCTTCCGACGGCGCAGTAGGGTAGAGAGGGCGGTCGCCATCGCCGGCGGCGACGCCGCCGCCGCCGTGGCTGCCATTGCCATGGAAGGGGGAAGTCGAGAGGAGAGTGAAGAGACGAGAATTGGATAATGTCCTGGTAAATGGGCCTCATTTTTTTAGATGGGCTGGTCCGGGCCTCCATTTACTCGCAAGCAAAGAAGTCCAAATCTCATTTCTCTCTTAAATTTCACACTACACTACCACCTGTAATATGCATGCTTATAAGTTGCATAAAATTACATAATTACATGGATTTTAATTTGTGACATATAATATAATCCTGGGTATTACGGTCCAAAAGTTTTTATAAGACCACAGCATTGACCAATTTAATTTGTTATTGTAGAAAAATAAAAATGCTTGAACTTAGATGGATACGACTTGTATGTATGTATAGAATAACTTAAACTCATAATTTGATAGTATAATTGGTTAAAGGTGCAAAAATTCACGATCATAACACCCAGAGTTATGTGCAACCTGTCAAATTTTATGCGTTTTTTTTTTATGAAGCTTAGATCATAATACGTGTTGTTTTACGATATTTTTATTAGTTAAAGAAATAAAAATAACATGCCATGCCATGCCGCAGTCTACACCATTGAATGGCTACAAATAAATTGTGATATTCTACGGACAGAAGGATATGATTTTCTAGTGCTTGGGAAAATCATTAATGATATTAAATACAAGCAAACAATTGTTTTTCTCAGTGAATTTAAATCTAAAATTTTTTATATACATATTAAATGTGAACTGATAAATTATAAGTATTTCAAGTTGATTTTGTGCCATAGAGAAATTGATTACCCCTACATGTGTACTCCCAAAATTAAGGACAATCAATTCAAATAAAAAAAAATTGCATAATCCAAGCTGTCAGCATCCACATATCTATTGTATAGTCTGTCTACATACTGGTTATGAGTAAGAGTAAGTGGCTGTGCACATCCTGGTTCTTGTTAGGCACCAATCACACCACGACGCTGCTGAGACATTTAATTTGTAATGATCTATCTTGACAATAAAGTTAATTAAAATCAATGTGATGGGGCCCAAGCATTACGATAGTGGTCCCACCACCATAACTCGCTGGCACTGTTGATATATATGAATTGGCCCATGCTTTCTTTTATTGATGTGTGTAGTGAATGTGTGTTTCTGATAGATCTTTTTTCAACATTTTCTGTACGCACAATAAATTTAGGAGCATTGTGCTTCTCAAATTTATATATTTTTTCTCGGGGTTGTTCAATTTCAGATGGTTTTTATTTTTGTGTGTAATTAACTACAGCAAAATGTAAAATACAAATGCACAACTTATAGCCGAATTTTACTGCATGCGATCGATCACTTATTGCATGTGATATTTCTCTATGTTATTTCGAGGAGCAGATTGCACGTGACGTGATTTTTCGTACGTGAATAATTCACGCACCACTCGTACGTTCTGATCTTTATTTATTTCAGTTCACGGGGTGCGCGTAATGGGTGGGTCGACCCATAGTTTTCATTGATCCCACACATATTAAAACAGAAGCATTAATTCATGTTTTTCAGACCGAAAAAAAAAGATAAAAAAGTTTAAGGGTCTCATCATTTGGCCTAAAGACCCAAATACAGATTTTGCATTCATAATTAAAAAATAATTTATATATAGGATTTTTGTAGATAGATTATTTATCGTTTAAAAGATAAAGTTAGAAAAACCTCAATAGCAAACCTCTAAAATCAGCAAAGTTTAAAAATTTAAATTTTGGCTTTGGATTATAATCCGTAGGCGAAATAATGAGAGCCTAACACACGTTAGAAAGCTAGGCAATACGGAGTACTAGATATGATATCTACCAAAACAGGAACCTCCAAAACTTTTACCCAAAAAAATATAGGATAGTTTGACCGCATATATGATCTCTGCTGTCAGATTATAAAACAGAAACTATGTGTTTGGGAGTTGGTGCAGTAAAATGTACAGAAATAGTTGTATAGCAATTCTGTAAAATAAATTATCAAAACAATAATTTTTAAGCTGTAGTTGATTGTTTTTCGCCAGACCGGCCGACGGGACAGTCGTCGGTCAACTTTTATTAGAGCAGGGAAAAACAAAGAGGTACGTGGCACAGGGACAAGGTCGATTGGGAGCACAAAGAAAAGTGCCAAACTGTAGTTGATTGTAACTGACAATCAACAAATTCAATAAATATGGTCAAAATCGGCGGTGTTGATGGTCGCAGGAGTGACTAGAACCCTTCACCAAGACATTATGGTGTGGTTGTTTTTTCTAACTACTAATAGTTTAACTTAACATAATACGTGTGAATTTTACTATTTAATTAATACTGATCAATTTTAGGTCATGCTGCACCCATGATTCTGTGAATGGTACTTAAAAACAGTAGTAAAGTAATTAAAGCATGAGTCACGTATAATTTACAAATCTGATCGTACGTACACTAGCTAGTACGAATAAAACTACTAATTCATTTTTGTGGAGAAGATCATAAGACCATTTTCTCTCGGGTATATATAAACTGAAATTTATGCCAAAATTTTAGGCCTTCATGTACGACCAGTTGCTGTTTACAAAACCCTGTACATCATCCAGATCTGGGTTTGGGTAGAGCATGCCTGTGCCACAAGGATATCTCACTGTATGAGCTAACTGTACATGTGCACATATGTAAAGGGAGGCTGTGTGCCCCAGTTGCCGACGATGCAATGCAATGGGTACTAAAACACGGGAAGCTACAAACACACCAACTTTTATTAACTAGCTAGTCGAGATCGCCTAAATAAATTGCTAGTATAATTTATGCTAGGAATAAAAAAAAAAGCATGAATGCAGCAGCTAGTTAGCAAGGTAAGGTTAAATTACTTACTCCCTCCTACCACATTTATATGACGATAAGGTTGATTTTTTTTTGGGAAAAGTAAGGTTGAATTACTTACTCCCTTCTACCACATCTCTATATTCATGACATTGGTTAGCTCAATTACGTTAAGAAAAAAAAAATCTACATACACATATATGATACATCATGGACGAGATCATATATATATGACGATCCTGCAGACGGGGGTGTCTGAAATAATGAGAGCTAGCGGACCAGCGAGCCAGTGAGCCGACATGCATTATATGATCCCATTTGACGGAACACCCGATCGATCGATGGATGAATCATGCATATGCATACATGTATGATTCTATAGATCGGATCAATAAATCAATAATAATATTGATGCATACTATATACATGTGCATGCGTGTTAATTAATTGGCAACAGCAAGCTAGGCATCTCGTCTCCCATCACCTTCATCGATCGCACACACGTACCTGATGTACCCCTGATGGGCACCCCACGTAACGTTCGTACTCCACTGCTCTCTGTAGCTCGGTCAAGATCATATCAGATCGACCGGTCGATCGCTAGCTCGAACCATGGTATATGAATGCATGCATGACATCTCGCTCCTACGAGGAACGCTCCGGTACTCCCTACTGACAGTATTATACTACCAGTAGAAATTATATGAATTGATCATTTGAAATGACATATTAGTCATTAAAACTAATAAATGAATAGGGGTTTTAGATCTACTTCAGAAATAATAGAAGGCACCGGATCCGATCGACTTCATTCCATCGAAATAAACGGTAGATCGTTCGGCCGCAATTCAGCGTTGGTGGTAATGGTGGAGGCGCATTGGCCGCAATTCCGGTGGGAGCATCGCTCGGATGGAGATGCAAAATTACAGTTTTACTCCTCCTCGCCTTTTTTTTTCCTTAGATGATTGAACCCTCCAAATTTCTACTGAAAAAAGTTTATAAATCTACTAGATTCATATTGTTTTATACTGCCAGTAGGGAGCACTAGAGTGACTCCGCTCCTATACGCCATACATGCATGCTAATTACAGTTACGACCCTAATTTTTTCTTACCCGACCAAATTTTCTTTCGAAACCTCATTGTCCAACTAGGACAGTACTACATACCATAAGGGTGTAAATATACATAGCCTTGGCCTGCAGGGCTCAAGGACAGAGACGGAGGTAGAACGAAATGGAGGGGGTGCCGCTCACTTCCTTTGCGATGCTTTGGATCAAGTTTAAGATGATGTGTGTGCCTAAATTGTATTTGAGGGGATGCACATATGGTTAAAATTGATGAAATATACCTGTAACTTTTTTTTTTGAACCGGGCCTCTAACTCCATGTAGCTCCGTCCCTACTCAAGGACAACACACAACAAATCCGATGAGAGGAGAGGAAAGGAAGGAAAGGTCTAGGCGATCATGTGGTGCGGTAGCGTTGTTGACTCTCTTTGGTGCCGATGAGGCCAGACAATGTACGCCATAGTAGGAATATTTCGTGAAGAGTCGATCAAGATTTTCTGATTTACTCTCCACACGTGGGTTCCATCATCTATAGACCCATGTATCAGCCCTTAAGTTTTTCTGACTTTTCGTTAGAGGAACTCAATCCGTGAAGAGAAGGGTTGATGAATTACATGAATGTCAAAGTAGATCTAATTGTTTGGAAAACGTCTGTACGTATATAGCAGTAGAGTACATATAATAGTTACAAGGTACAGCCCGGTACGTCGGTGCATGCATGCTTGTAGTGCATGCAAGGATGGAAAATATCGGTGTACCTGCGGCCCGGGTATCTGATGTGGCAGGTAGGCAGGGTCGGTCCTGCATGATTGATGAACATCCATTAAATTTCTCTATATTTACTCCAATTAATACTACTACAGGACAGGAGCGGAGTGAGGAGGCTAATTAATATTTTCACTGACCGAATTTACTCCACTATACTAAAATACTCCTAGCTAGCTATCGACTATCGTCGTCATCCTCTGAATATCTGATCGATAATATCCACATTGTGATCTGATGAGTCAGTCAGTGAGTCATCAGTGGTGAAGCTTAGCTAGCTTACGAGGATGAGGGAGCAATATATCTGATCGATTAGATTTCATGATCAATATATACACGCACATTGTGATATTCGAGTCGATCGGTCGGTTGGTCAGTCAGTGATGAAGTTTGCTAGCTAGCTATATAGCTAACGAGATGATCAGATTATCGTTTTTAGATAATGAGGCGAGATGATGAAACGAGTGAGCAATCTCCCCACGGCGATAGATTAGATTAGCCCAACCAACCAAACCATGCATGAATTCTTCTTCTCGTCGATGGATCAGTAGTCGATGATCTCCTTAAATGCACCGGTGCCAAGTTAGTTGGCGCCATAAATTCCTTCACTCCCCTTCTTTGCTTTCTTTCCCCTCTCTCCTCCTCCTCCTACCTAAGCTTTTCTTAGCTTCCTTCTTCTTCACTCTGCTTGCCCTTGCGTTTCCTTCCTCATCTTGATCTCTTCTCCCTCGAGATCCCCAACAAAATTCACCACCGGTCGCCATCTCTTTCGAGCATCTGATCAGTTGCTGCCTTGCTGGTGCTGACCGAGCTCATCAACAACCATGGATTCGTCGGGAGGCTTCTTCCTGCAGGCTGCTCCTCCTCCTAGGAGTGGATCAAACGTGTCGCTGGCGTCGCTGGCAAGGACGGCCGGAGGGAGGAGGATGATGCACAGGGTTTTCCGTGGCGTCATCACCTTCATCTTCGCCATAGGTGCGCTGCTCTTTCTCCTTTAGCTACCTAGCTTCTCTTTGTCTGTCAATCTGATTATCAGAGAATAGTTTGCATCTTCTGGAATTACTGAAAATTTTCCATCTTTCGTTTCTTGAATATTTTCTCTAGCTACCTTCTGCTGCCTGCTCTGACCTACACCTTCTAGGTGTTCGTCCGGGCGATCCGGGTTTATTTCTGCTGAATTTTGGTATTGTTTACGAGTTTCGGTGTTTCACATGCATATATGCCTTTTCTTTTTCATGCCCCCTAATTTGTTATCTGCTTCATTTTCATTTCTTGCTCTAAGAAGAAAATAAGGGTATGCGTGTTTTATCATTCATCACAAAACTTCAGCTCATTTCCCCCATTTTCCTTTTCAAGTCCCTTTAGTTTCTGGGGTTGTCTTTCTTTCTTTGTCGATGATGAACTTGTGTGTGAGGGGAGATGACATCCATGCAAATCAGTACTTCGTATGGATTTTACACTGCTCAAACTTCATAACAATGTCTTTATTTTCCTCACGGTAGCATTTACTGACAATTGCTTGGTTCGCTCAACAAAATTTCAGATTTTTATTTTTGTCGGCACTGGTGATTTGCTTAGTGTTCTGCTGTTCTTTCCATCCAATCAAGTGCAAAGTAACAGATTGTTTGCGTCATATGTGCAGAATGGTTTTTTTCACAGCTTAAAACCACTTTATTGTTTTTTAAAAAATTAAACTATCTAAGTTTTATCCGATGTTTTCCAAAGTGTCATCTTTGTCTCGTTTCTCTGTCTGTTCCAGCCTAAAGCTTGAAGCTTTAACCCAAAAGCTGTCGTGGTAACTATATGTGATCTCTGAATTAGTATTAAAAATGTGTTAATTTTGTGGATCTCTTGGGGATGCAGCTGGACTATTTCTTGGAGCTGTGACCGGCGGTCTGATTGGCCTGGCCACTGAAAGCGGCCTCTTCCGCGGCACCGGCATCGGCGCCATCACCGGCGCACTCGTCTCCATCGAGGTCGTCGACTCCTCCATCCGGGTGTGGCGATCCCGGCGATCCGGGATCTCAAGCATCTGCTATGTGGTAAGCAAATTAAGCATACATCCATGGATTTTAATTTTTCTTTCATGATGATGATGCATATGTCGGCAGGTATAGTAGCTTGGAGTAGGAGAGCAACTCAGAGCTGCACGCTTGCTTGTTTGCTTGCTTGCCTCAACCACTGAACTTCCTTGTCTGAAACCATAGTTGTCTGCGGCTCTGCGTTGCTTAATTTATGTGGATTACTAGTGTTTCTTATTGTGGCTGATGACGTCTTCATGCTGCAGTTTATGGCATTCAGAACCCTGAAACACACCGCTGTTTTTGTTTATTTTGACTAACCAAGGGTCAAAGCTAACTTCGTTTTCTGGAAAAAGCTAACTTCCTTTTTTATATGATGATGCAAGTTTATAAAAGCTTGCTGTACTTCTTGAAAGTTCAGATAATCATTTCTTTCAAAAAAGAAAAGGTTCAATGATGTTTCAAAAGCTATATGTGCGTTGTTTACAATTTAATTAGCCTGCTCATGTATTCTAGTATCACATTTGGAATTAAAAAAAGAACTCCCTACGTAGATTGTGCAACAAATTTATGCATAGATGGCATATCTGAACATTTCTTCTGCATTCATCTGTCATGCATATATTACAGCCTTACGTTTTGCTGAAAGTTTTGTTGGCCAGTTGACCTTAACACAAATATTTCTGCGTAAAATGCAGCTTAATGTGATCTACAGCCTCCTCACCGGTAGGCTTGTCCGCGAGAAGGTCGATCCGGCGGTGCAGCGGGTGGTCCGGAGCCAGGTCAGTTTGATCATCAGATGAATCTGCCCCTCCTTACATAGTTGTGTTTGATCCAGAAATGTGCAGTAGCTTCAGTTACAGATTTGTCTGACAAGCCTTTGAATACAGATGAATGCAGTGGACTCATCACCCTTCAGGGAGTCCCCTGATCTGTTTGAGATCGAGGGCACCAACGGCATGCCACGGGCATCCATTGACAAGCTCCCGGAGGTCAGGATCACCGAGGAGTATAAGAGGAACGCCATTGGTGACCTCTCAGGATGTTCAGTCTGCCTCCAGGTTTGAGACTGAAACTCTAAACATCTCTGCAATAATGCCTGCACATTACCTTGCAATCAATTGATAATACATTGCATCCATATTTATCAATCTCATGTCAAAACCATATTTATCATTGTTCTCGGTGTGGTTATATCAACTTGATGTAATTGACTGGGTTCAAAAAAGTCTTCCTTTATCTTAAAAAAAAAGATCTTTGCATGAATGTCTACTGAAATTATCTGAATTCTGAAACTTTTCACTCCTCTTGCTGCAGGATTTCCAGACCGGGGAGAAGGTGAGGAGTTTGCCGAATTGCTGGCATGTGTTCCATGTGCCGTGCATCGATGGCTGGCTGATCAAGCATGGATCCTGCCCGTTGTGCCGGAGGAAGCTGTAGATCGACGGCGGTGACGACGACAACGACGATGACGGCGGCCAAGTGCTCGCTGCTCTAGTAGTAGCAGGAGGCTGCTCTCTGCTTACTGTGTGCGCTGCAGATCGAGTTGTCCATCAAGTGTTGCTGTTCTTAGAGAAGACTGACATCTATATATATAGAAAACCCTTAATCTATAGAGCATTTTGTTTCTGCCTATATTGCTACATGCTCTATCCTTTTTGGTTGAATTATCTACTACATATATCTATATCTACTCACTCTTTTCTCCTGATGTAACATACCTCTCAAAAATCTGGACCGGCTTGAGCGGATCATCTCTGATGTAATATATAATATATATACATATCGCCCCTTGGACAGCATCACATCTTTTGGATAGGTTTGGTAGACTGTCTTATTCATTTCTGCTTTTCTGGATCAAAGATAGCTGACAACCAAAGGGCTTAGTAGCTTGACAGTTTTTGCATTGAATAAATACACACACTACGCCACCAAGTGTAGCAGCAGGATCACTGCATCTCATCCCTGATGCAGTATCACTGGATCTGCATCCCTGATGCGAGCAAGGCCAATAAATATGAACGAATCTGATGACCATACCATGCCAATGAGGATAAGATACAGACGGCACACATGCATGCACACATACGTGCTGTATCAATCAAGAGAACATCATCAAAATATCCAAACCAAGGAGAAAATGCAAAGGATCTCTCTCATCCATGACATGAATCATCAATATTATCTTTGAGACCATGACCAGTACTACACTGCAGAAGTGCACATGCAAGTTCAGCTATCCTTCTTGAGGGTAGACAAGTTCTTGCTGTATCCAAGTGAATCCCGCCCACAGTTCACAATTATGGTTGTATCCAAAGTGAATCTTCTCCAAGGGGAAGCCAACAATTTACACATTGGTCAATAAATAAGAAAGAGTGCATGTACAAGTCAAAAATATAGTAGTATACATAAAGTCCACAACATCAGCTAATAAGTTAATCCTTTTTGGCTTATTATTTCATATGCACTTGGTGTTAAAATTCCTGCGGTGGAACAAGACTTTTTGCTTTTCAGCTGGAAAGATTGAACTTTCCATGGAGCATCAGCAGCACAACACAATTGAACACTAGCTATTCTTTTTTTAAGTCGATCTTGAAACATACATTACTATGATGCTGGGATTAAAGAGCTGGAGAAGAGCTTCTGTGTCTCTCCCTTTTTTTTTACATCATTGAGGAAATGATCCTGGCCGAAATGACCGGCATTTACCACAGGGGAAGAAAACCTTCTTCAGTCAGGTGTGTTGCCTCCAATGTGCATTCAGGGTCACATTTGTGATGCATAAGGTGCAAGCGTGTTGCTGCGCAGATTCACACCGCCGCCTCTCAAAGAAACAGAAGGGCCCCTGTAGGTGCTCGCCCTACTGACAAGGCTGGAGTCGAGGAAGACTACTATGACGGTTATGTCATCGTGGAAGTGGCGGCGAACACCACGGTCAATCTTTTTGAGATCTGAGTATCTCATTTCTCTTTTCTTGGCTGCTTCTTGCAAAGCTGCCTTTATGAGCCTCCTAGCACTTCCCTGAAAGATTGAAGAGCACGAATCATCAGATTCTTTGAAGTTGCAATCAACAACTAATTTATCCATTTAAACAATAAAAATGGTGCTAAGCTTCCGTTCTATCAAGTAGCAATAAATTTCAGCTCTACTCCAAGTTAATCATAGATTTATAAATCCAAGAGTCTATTTTCTGTTGTATTTGCAACCTATTTTCTGCTGTATTTGCAACCATCCCAGGATTATGCACCTAAACCAATGCCATACACAAATATGCATATTGTTGCTTTGGCGAGAGGCTAAGAGGTTGTTTGGATCCAGGGACTTTTTTTTTAGTTCGTGTCCCATCGGATGTTTGCATGTTAATTAGAAGTATTAAATATAGACTGATAATAAAATTAATTGCATAAATAAAGGCTAATTCGCGAGATGATTTTTTAAGCCTAATTAATCCACGATTAGCAAATGTTTACTGTAGCACCACATTCGCTAATCATGGACTAATTAGGCTCAGTAGATTCGTCTCGCGAAATAGTCCAAAATATGGGGTGGATTTTATTAATAGTCTATATTTAATACTTTTAATTAGTGTCCAAACATCCGATGTGACAGGGACTTAAAAAAAAAAGTCCATGTATCCAAACAGGGCTTAATATTGCATTCGAAGAAGCGATATTATTTAGGCTATGTGCAGGCTTTTTTTTTCCTGAAACCTTCAGAATAATAACTTAGGCTTCATGTAAACTTTTCATCCTAATGTTGCTACAGAAAAGATTTTTGGTTTGGCTGTGAGCCTGTGACTGAAATCATGTCACTGGAACTACAAAATTTATTGGTTATGTGGTAATAACTCAAGGGAAGTTAATAAAAACTAGTTCTTATGTCAAGCCACAGAAAGAAAAAGGATCTAGCAAACCGACAATGATGATTATCCATATTTTTTTGTCATGTTAATTTATATTTGCACAGAAGCAAGAAGTTTACACTGCGAGGGCTACTGTGAACAATGTCAACAGCCTCTTGATTGGTTAAGTGCTCCCAGAGACCATCAGAAGCAAATATGAGAAACTGATCATGTGGTTGTAGTGGTTGCACACTGATTGATGGTTCTGAACTTAGTATGGGCTTGTGAAAAGGTTCTCGGAGGCGGAATTTTGCATACAGAGGTTCCCGGTTAAACTCTGATTTTTTTAGATAGGCATCACCAATTGATCTGCAGACCTGCAAAAGATATAATAAATTAGAGAAAAACCTAACAATCTTCACTTAGACCTTGGAAGAGAACATAAATAAAGCAGCAAGTATTGCCAAATTTGTGAACTGTAGAAACTCATCACAATTTGGATGTCTTATCATGGAAAACCAGTGAAGGGTGTGTCAACTGTCAAACCCTGGAGCGTGGATAATTGAAGGACTATGCATCAAATGTTTTCACTGATGAACGGTTACTTGAGTGATGACATGAACCTAACTGATTTATGGCTTACACTCATCAAGTATTGCTTCACCCAGCAGCTAACCATATTCCATAATACAAAAAAGAGTAAATTTCACAAAACCCCGTATATTGGGGCTTCCATAACACAAAACCCCATGTTTTGTGATTTGTTTCAAAGAACCCTATGTTTTGGGGCTATGTTTTGGGGCAAAGTGTTACGAGAAACCCCATATTTATGTAAAGTAAAATACTAATATTTCAATACTATACATGATTATTTTTTTACACAAGTTCACATTAGATAATTCAAAATACACATCTCTTGTCTACTTTATTTTTTTCCAAGTTTGTAATGCACTATTAAAAAAACTAACATAACCCAACTAAAAATGAAATGAATCACATGATAACATATTAAGTATGTAGACAAATGCTTAGAAAATCGATGAAAAATGCTTGTTAAAAAGTACCTGGCATGTATATGCACCAAAAAAATATCATATGCATTTTTTTACGGTTTATAGATATAAATATTAGCCAAATGAGTGATATAAGTTTATACTTAGGGTTTCTTGAAACATTTAGCCCCAAAACACGGGGTTTTGTGAAACATATTGCAAAATATGTGGTTTTATGTTACAAGTGCCCCAAAATCTGGTGCTTTGTGAAATTTACTCTACAAAAAATGTCTCAATTAAGTAGACAAATATGCAATTAAACCACAGAAAATGCAAAATCTTTGATTGCTCTCAAGCTCATCACTGGTGCAAATATAGAAATGATGCCACAATGACCAATCACATCTAGAAGACATGCCTGGATTTGGTGGATTGGTGGCTAAAGGCAAGGTTATGTTTTCAGACGAAGTATAGAGTAGCTTTCAACCCCTTGGTGATGCTCACATGATGGATGGTTTGGAAAGAACATACTAATCACATTTTTTATCAGAGTTTCAAACCGGCTGGACCACTTCACGATGATATCAGGGAAGAAATCGTAGTATGGAGAGAAGCCAGAATCTTAAAACAATGTAATTAGAAGTGTTTAGGGATGTGGATTCCCTAGCTTGACCCTAAGCGCTTGCTTGGCCCAGGCTTCGACAGTTTCCTGTTGATTGTAATAAGTTTGTAACTCCTCCCTTTTTCCTTAATAAAATTTGGTCAGCCAATCCTTTAGCTGACCTGGCCCCCAAAAAAAAAAGAGAGAAAAGAAAAAAAGAAAGAAAGAAGACATATGCCTTATCCATGAGAAGTGTAGTAATTTATTACATTTATTTCCAAAGGTCTTAACACCCTGAATCTTCTTAGTTTTTGTCATTTAACAAATGCAGATTGAGATTAATCAGTCAATTACCATCCAAAAGATGATACAAAAGAAGATGATGAGAATAGATTAAAATGGTAGATGCAGGAGGGCACTATGAAATGATCCTTCAATCAAACTTTTTCAAAGTAAAAATTATGTCCACGGTGATAGAGGATGCACCTGAATTAGGCCTTTTACACGCCAAACATTGTGCTTGAGAACAACAATTTGCCTATCTTCCGGGTGCATTGACTGTAATTCTTTTCTCACTGACTCGATGCTTACATTATGCTCTGCTGAGAGTTGAACAGCCAAAACTTCTCCAGTGGCTTTAACATGCTTGCCTAAAACAACACGGGAATCCCCAACATTGGCAACATAAAGAATGCCACCACAGATTACACCAACCAGGCAGCACGAACCAACAGCAGCTATTTGAGGCTTCACAGGCCATTGCTTGGTGACAACAGAGAAGAATCCATCTTCTGTAGCTTCATATGCTTTCTTCAGCACATCAGCGGACATCGAATTTTGTTCAGATGCAAACCCTGCAATAAAAACATGGAAGAATGAAATGGTCATGAAGTTGTTCTTCAGCGTAGTGTGGATGCAATACAAAATATACATCATGCATACTGTAAGTAGATGCTTACTTTTCAGATTATGGAAGAGGTGATCATTGATATAGCAAGCCGTCTCTGGGCCACCATGCCCATCATAAACCCCGACGAAGGTGCCATATGGACCAGAGTCAAGAAAGCTCAATGGACCTGACTCAAGCTGGCACTGATCCTCAAGTAAGTTATTGGCCTGGACCACAGCCATAGAGAATTCCCCATTTACATGCTGTCCAGTATCCTTGTACCATAGAAGTCCATCCTGCCTACCGGCAACATCTGAGCCTGCCCGGGCATGCTGGTTGGATGATGGTCTCCAGCATGCCCGTAACAAGTTCATCAATGTCACTATCATGCCTCATCACTCATCCCACCACAGACGCCTCCGAGGCCGCTTCATCTGTACTCTAAGAAAATGTTGCTTCCCTTCTTGATGCACCGTTCTGTTCCTTTACTCTGAAAAAAGAAACATCCATACATATATGAAACAGAAGTATCTATTGATGAAACTCAAGACCATTGTATGCGTTTAGTTTGGAAGCACTTTAAGGGAGATATTATTCCTTTCCTATGGAGTATTATATGCTTTCTCTAACATCTAGTGTTATTATACAAACTGAAGTTGATAAAGTTGATTTATCTGCAACCCAAAAGCCAAAATATCTAAGAAATATGTTTCCCTATACAATACAACCAGAGGTACACGGAATATAATAAAATGATCACTAACAACTTTGTTATGTACACATAACCAATATCCTTGATGTGCTGTATTGCCAAACAGCATATTGCATTCCATAGAATTCTATAATGCCTTACTATGCTTCTTTTCTATACTAGGTACGTCTCTGATCGAATAAGGAATACCTACACACCTCTTCCACGCGATTAGGGAAGCAAAGCAAGCAGCAGACATGGGCGGATCTAACGTGGGACATGGAGGTTCCCAAACTTACTTTTTGAATGAATTGAGTGATATTAGGTTTAAGGTTAGGGCAAATTAATAGAAAAGCTTCCATCCAGATCAAGAAGAGAAGCTAAGAGATGAGAAAAGAGGAGTTTTTTGAATGAATTTGAGTGTTATTAGGTTTATAAGGTTAGGGCAGATTAAGAGAAAAGCTTCCATCCAGATCTAGAAGAGAAGCTAAGAGCAAACCCAACAGATACGCTATCCTATCGCGTCCGGATCGATCTCATCTCCCGCCCTCATCCGACTCGTCCACCGCTATCGTCGCCGGCCGGCCGGATTTGAAGAAGTGGATGGAGGTGGAGAGGGGCATACCGCTGGCGAATCGAGTGGTCGCGGTTGTCGTCGCCCGGCAGATCCGCTCCGCCCGTGGCACCGCCGCGCCGGACCGCTCCTCCCTCGATCTGCCGCGCACTCGCCGCCGCCCAGCCTCTTCGCCCTTCGTTCGTGCTGTCTTGCTCTCCCCGCCGAGCCGAGTACCACGAATACAAGAGAGAGAAAGGGAAGGAGGGGAACGATGGAATAGATAAGGGGAAAAGTCAACAGAAAGTGAGGGGAAAGAGAGGTTGCATCATTTTTTTTTTCCTTGCACTTTCGTTTAACTATATTTACTATATGTTGAAAATTAAACTGTTGTTGGGCAGTTAAAGATGTTATAAAATATAGGATAAATGATCTCCTGAATGGAATGCAATATAATATGAAGATGGAATCTTTTTTGATGGCCATTCAAATGATAAAATGGAGGATGCAATTTGAATAAATTATTGGGTTTGCTATAAGAGATAAGAAAGAGGAAGATTGTATTGATTGATGCTCACCAGCGGAAGCGGGGGACGGCAACTCTGCCCAACTCTCCTCGCGACAAAGCTCGATTGATGGGTGACGATGGCGGGTGTGGGGAGGCATGCAGCAGGTGTAGCTCGTAGCCCCCTTCCCTCCGGTTTTCTTATCCTTTCTGCCGTTTTCCCACCTTCCCCCCATTTCTTACTCTTTTTTTTTTCTTTTAGGAGATTGTTGTTTAATATATTATATATAGAAAAAAAATACTTCCAAATATATTTATACTATTCATGCAAAACTTTGGATTGTATAAAGTTTTGGTTGTATAAACTTTGTAGTGTACAAAGTTTGGGTGTACACATATAAAAAACTAGCTGGAACCAAAATAAAACGATGAAAAAAGAACCAAGTAAAAATAGAAGGAGAAGCAAAGAAAAAACCAGATGGACCAAAAAACATAAAGAAAAAAAGAAAAATACTTAAACAGAGATGTGTCGTCCAACAAACACTATGTACGCCACCCTTGCACATGGTGATGCCGGAGCGTCTCTCTAAATTCTTTCTCATCATTTCTTTTTTTAATATGTTTTATTGTGATCAAATATATACTCCATTCGTTTTGTATTATAAATCATTTTGACCAAATTTAAAGCCAAATTGCTTCGAGTTTGACTAAATATATAGAGAAAATAGTAATGTTTTATACCCTGGACAAAATATTATGAAAATATGTTTAATTATATATTTAATGAAGCAAATTTGGTGATAGTTCAGAATTTCGGATTATAAGATAACTCACTAACTCAGCTCATCATCCGAAATGAAACTGTAACAGTCAAGAATTCAAGATTACAGGTTTGCTGCTTTGGAATAACTTGGTTATTGGACACACACTGATTTTGAACCTGCTCCTGCAATGTTCATCTGCAGTCAGTCACACGTTGGTGATGACTTTGCTACCTTATCTCCAACTACCTGTATGTCAATACGGTCCTCAGTTTCACCTACTTCGAAGAAACTACTAGCAGTACGACCTTAACGAGAATCATATTCAATATGAGAAATATATGCAGATAGCTTCCTTCAAATCGAACTGAATCATTCTGTTTTATATGGCCTCAACTCTGAACATTTGCATCCAAAATTCTGAATATATACCTGAATCTGAGAAGCTGGAGCCAGATGCATGATGACAAGTTGACAACGACCAGTAGAGACAATCTGATCCAGGATGATACAGTATTGGTCCGGGAGGATTACAGTGTGCGAGAGAGCTCATTTGCTTCTTGTCAAGTAAACTTGCTCGATTGATCTCATTACATGCCATTAAGACTGATAATTTAAGACATGCATTGATAAGAAATGTGCAGGAGAAGCCTGCACCAGCAAACACCCTGCAGCATGTCCCACCAACCTAACACAGTAACACACCGATCTTGATCACTTTTAAAGTCTGAACATAAGCAGGTGCAACCGTATACGATTACAGTATTCCAACTGCACTGCATATTTCAGGCGTTCATATTAGTAACTGACCTACATTTATGAAATCTGTCATACTCTAAGTACTGAAAAAGGGAAAGAGAAAACAGCCATGAAATCTGTTAACTTCAGTCAGGACCGCAGCAACTCTGAAGAGATGGAATGATGGCTATAGTGCAATGATGTACTACTACTTTTTTTTTTGTGGATATACACTAGTACAAAAATGTGAAGAGAAGATGTTGCTCGCTCATTAATGCATTGGTTTGCAGTGGTGCTTTATCTTGATGGCCTGTTAGCATCCAACAATGACTCATCGTTGACTCACTAACCTTCACCTTTACTAGCATGCTGCTTCTGCTAATTGGTCTGAAGAAAAAGAAGTTTCTTGTGGAAATTGTATATCCTCCTTTTCTGACCCAGTTTGTTTTAGTCAGGTTGATCTGCCCCGTTGTTTATTTGTTTCATCCTATAGAGAAAATTGAGTCAGGATTTGGTGCCAATTGCTATTTCTATATGTAGTTTTCTAGTGTTAGCTGGGAGAAGAATGTTGCCAACAATCTGTGCGAGCGATTAAAAAAACATATAGGGGAATAACCATGCATCGTATCTTCTCTTCTCACCACATGATCATAGATTCTCCTTTCTTTATCATGGTCCAAGTTTTTGTTCTGGCGTAATTTCAGCAAGAAGTAATGGTCGTCAGAACGACCAGGAAATGAGCCTTTTGCAAATTGTCATGCTGTCATGTATACGCTATAATGTGTCTGTTTAATCGATGAACAAAACGATAACTTAATATGCCTTAGCATGAGATGACTGAATGAAGAGGAGAGAAATCCAGAAACCGTAAATTAATTAATAGAGGTCCATTTGGCTTGCCAGCAAGTAGCTATCAGATGTTGGTGGTCACAGTCTTAGTCTCAGCAACGTACATGATCCAAGAAGTGACAACCAATAATTCATATATGAGATATCCAAAACAGAGTTTGGCTTACAAATGTATGCAGCTGTTTATTTTCTGGCGAAATCTTTGACTATCTTCAGACTTTTCAGACTTGATGAGATTCATCAATTATCTAAGAAATGATAATGAAATGGATCAATGAGCGCGCTTTTGGCAAGTACAAATCGTACTCGAATACCAAACTGGCTATATATATTCTCTTATTTATTCTCTCTGAGAGCATATTGGCTATATATTCGATGAAGAATATAAAAAGTATTGTGTTGGCTTTTCAGTGTGCTCCAAAACTAAGCTTGAAATGACTAACTGAGTATATATACGGATCACTGATACTCACATTTGCTTTTGCCAACGAATGGAGGGTGGAGAAGAAAGATTTAAGAGCAGCAGATTTCAGGTAACCTGTCAACGAGCGAGCAGGAGAATCTGGAAAGGACTCGATCCACACACACACACAAGTAATAGAGATCGATTGACAGATGAAGGAAAAAGAAGATTTATTTGGAGATTAATATAACCAAATCATTCAGACAAGGTGATTATAATATCACACTCCCCAGCTAGCTGAGACTGAGACTGATCAGAAAAGAGTATCAGACACATCTTATTGGGAGGTGAGAAGCAGGCAGGCAGGCAGGAGAGAATCGAATTATCGATCGGTAGCTTCGCAGCTGCTTCTCCACACGAGGCCACAGCAGATAAGAGATTCCATGAGATGATTGTGTTGTGTCTGCGTCATTTGCAGTGCGTTTAGTACTTTAGTATTGGTTGGTTGGTTGGTTTCAGGTCAAGAACCAAATGCAGGTTCAGACTAGCAGAAGGTACAGATTGGCAGCCACAGATAGATAGATGCAGTTATAATCAACGAAACACTACTCCCTGTCTCCCTGAATTGTTAAAGAAGTTGTAAATTGCAGTCATTGATCGATCGTTCTCTATCAGTCGGCGCTTGAGGACAAAAGGCAGGCCGGCAGGCATGCATTTTCTGACCAAAGGGAAATGTGTTACAGTATGTGGAATTGACTGAGGCTAGCTTAGTACAGTACTCCGTAGCTTCCATCTCAATCGTTTACACTACTACTTCAATGTGATACATCTTCCTTTCTGCTGCTGTTTCCACTGAGAAGAGACCAGAACTATCAGGGAAAGACGGATACAGAATTTCAGATACAATGACTGAAATTGCATATCACACTCTCGCCAAAAAAAAAAATAAAAAAAAATAAAATCACACATATGTCCGCGCCGCATGGGTGGGCTTAGGCCCAATGGACAAGAAAGAATGATGATATCCACGAGAGAGGAAATTAATGGGCTTCTGTTCAACTAAGCACCCCTGCTTCTCATACTGATGGGACAAAATTCAGGCTCATCCACAAGTTATATGTTCTGGGCTTTTATATACGTGGGAGTCCAACGAGCTTAGATTTCAGCCCATCCATACCGGCCTCTAGAGAGAAAGAGAGAGGAGAGAAAAAAATGTACACACCCTCCATTCCATAAAAACTAATTTATATGTACGAACCTGAGAGGAGGAAGTGCTTATAACTGAGTTGAGTGAAGTCTAGAGTAATAAAAGTAGCAATATTTTTCGAAGGAACGTGTCACATCATAAGATATATATTAGACGTTTGATTAACGATGTGGACAAACAGTAGCTATTGAATCAAAATTGTATTAAAAAATAACAAATAGGGTAATCACAGGGGATTTTCTTGGAATTTCCAAATGCCGGTCGACGACGGTGAATTACTCCCCCCTCACCGCCGCCGCCGACCGGGAGGCGCACATCGAGAGACGACGGGTTAGGCCCTGCTCACGTTCAGGAAAAATTACCAGATACTACTCAAAATATGTAACATGTTTGCAGGCATAATAAGTAGTTGCTAATCAAAATATTGATAACATGTTTATGTTGCTTCACATGTGGAAATAAACTAATTGTTTTGAAGATGCTCTAAAGGGGTGTTGTTGATGAAACTGCCCGCCGAACCGGATCCACGGTCCCCCGAAATTATATAGCAGCCCCTGGAAAATAGAAGATGTACAGCCCACAAAGGCCCAATGGCGTAGCGAGAAGAGGAAAACGCAAACCCTAGGTCATCAATTTCCCACACCCTCTACCCCATTCCCCATAGCCGCCGCCACGCGCGACACAGGAGAGGCGAAGGCTGGGCGGTGGAGATGGAGATGCGGGCTCGGCGCGACGGCGAAGTCTGCCTGGTGAGTGCCGGCCGCCGAAGACTGGAGAGATCTAACGCCTAGACGTCGTCTCGTCGTCTTCTCCTCCGCGCCGTCGGGCCGTCCCGCCGCCTCCGCCTCCGCACTATCTCACCGCCCCCGCCTCCCTCCTCCCCCACCGGCGTGGCGGCGGCGGCGGCCGGCGCCTCCACCGCTGGCGCAGCAACACCGTCCGCGACGCCGTCTCCTGCAAGCAGCCCATCGCCGCCGCCGTCTCTTGCGGCAGTTCGCCGCTGCCGCCTCAACAAAAAAAAATGCTGACATCAGCAAAACGGACGCTGACGTCAGCGACAAACGAAAATTTGGTGTACAGATGACAGAATCGTCGTGAACTAGGTATAGATAAAACAAATAGTCAGTTAAATTCTAAAAGAAAAAAATTAAAATCTTTACATTGTGAAATAGAGAGGTAACAGTGAAGAAAACTTTAATTTTGGCAAGACATCAGAATAACTATTTTGTAATTCTAGAATTTCTACATTCAAAACTTCTACTAAATTTTGACATTACCAAATATTAGGTATTTTTTTTAAAAAAAATGAAGTGAACCGGTAAGAATAAAACCTAGCCGCATCTATAATTTATTGGGACAATCAATATTATATAAATAAAGTAACTTAAAATGTATACTCAAAGCCTTAACCTTCGTAAAAGCTAGCCGGCGAATCATATACGCAAGGATTTTAAACGGGATAAAAAATGTCACGCAATACGCGGCTGCTGGTTCAAGTGAAACTTACAGTTCTGGTCGGTTAATTTAAGCCAAGACAAGGAACAATCAAAATTGACTGCCACTGAAAGTGAAGCACCAGGGCATTACGCATCTCCGTCCGTACATGACGCGTGGTCAGGGTCGGTATGGCGAGCTAGCGAGAGAGCTGACAAAATTTCTGTGTTTGGTTGCATAATCGCAGGACGCTGGCGTTTCCCTTAATTTTCCCTTTCACCAGATTGTTTAAATTTAGACCCTCTGTTACGCTCACACCTGACCTGACGACGTACTTTCATGCTGACCGACGACAGCCAATGCAAGCTCAGCTCCATCGACAGCCGCAGTCCATACGTTTGTTTCCTTTGTCATCGATTACAAATAATGTCTAGCCACTTTCAGGGTTTAAGTGACGCCGATTTACTATGTTTTCTTCTTCCTTTTCTAGAAATCAATCAAAAATTTCGGGCATCCAATGGCGTCTCTCCAACAAACAGCGAAGCTTCGACCAAGCCGCAGGGCTTCACAGTTTCACACATGTGAGTTTGTGATCTCACGGAACTACGGGAAGAGGAGAAGATGTATAGCATAGCACTCCACGACTCCAACTCTACGCGTTTCTTTTCTGTCCAATGAACGCCCATTTAATTACCTGATGATGACAGCGTTTCGTTTCAACAAGTTGATATTTTGTACTCCTGTTGATGTTTCAGCTGATAGAAAGTTAGAAACACGAATCCATCGAACAATTTATACAAGCAAATTATATAGTATCTGGCTATCTGCCTTGGATCAGCTGTTCAGCTGTTGGCTGAACCATATTGTTCTGCCTAAACTATACTACATGTCTGAAGTTGCGGGTTGCATGTATGGATAATAATATTCGGTCCAAGAACACTTCTGCTCCCGTATATATTCTGTTGCCATAATAATTATCACGGTCAAACACGGCACCCAGTATCAAGAAAAAGGTTTAGTAAAATTATGTTTACAATAGGCGATTGTCTCTCATAATTTGTCGAGTTGACATACATGTTAGTCATATAAATATCCAAGATGTCCTCACATTAGTATATGCCTGCATGTGCAATGCAACCAACTGAATTTGCAATTGCATGCTGCAGGGTTTTTTTAAGCAGTTTTATAATTCTTAGAAGGTACCGAGATGTATCATTTTTTTCTGTAAATTTGATACCTCTCAGTACATCAGGTATAGGTATTAAAAGGTATTAAATTTTACACTGCAAAATTATTTTTTTAAGGGGAGCATTTGCATATTTGCATTACAGGATGACTCAGTTGATCAGGTATTGGCGACTTTGTCATTTGTCAAGCACCAGCAACTAACTGCTAACGTGCACTACGACAATCTATACAGATCATCTTCTGCAACATATATAATCTTTCTCGTATCTTCCTTTGTTTTCAACTTCTGTACTGCTTTGTTGTTAATTAATTAGCACAAACTCGGTGCCTTTTCTTCTTGATGCCTGAAAACTATGTCATCATGCTTTTGTAAAGTTTTGACCACTAAATATATTTTAAAAAGTATCTGACTTTGCTTAATGAAAAATTGCATCATTATATATGTTATTAGAAATGGTTTGATAATATTAAAATTTTATTGGTATACCTTATTGCAAAGTTGTACGAAAGAAATGGTAAGCACATTTTATTTAACACGGAGGAAGGTACACAAATATCACACTAAAAAAGAATATACTATCTCCATCTCAAAATATAAAATCTAGTACGGGAGATATCCAGTATTACGTTCTTATATATTAAGACAGAGGTAGTACTAATTTGTCATATGTTATTTCAATAAGTTCAGTGAGTGCCCAATAATAAATTAAGTTGAACTGGACAATAATATTCTGGTGGCCAACCCATGCTATGAGCTAGTCTACCTATACGATGTTTCGGTTTGCCTAGATTTCATTTTTGTTCGATGTCATGGGTAGAACAATGACTAATGTGGGCCATCTCCAACCACAAGGACTGAGCAATCAACATCTGGCTGGCACAGTGCATGGCACTTAAGCCTTGTTGGTCGTGAACAAAACAAGAAAGTAAAGCGTTTCGTGTACGTATCCTTGGGCTTAAAAACAATGTGATGGTAAACCACAGACATCCCTAAATCACATAATGGTCGAAGGAATGTTTTTAAATTGTAGCACGACTCAACAAGAATCCAGAAGGCAGCATTCAGCATACACGGTGACTGATCTATATATGGGTGTGTATAAATATATCCATTGAACTTCAAATCAGCTAATTATTAAGTGTCATTAGGGGCCTATTTGTGTATGCACAGGTCTTTCATATAACAGAAGTTTAAGAAACCACTAATGTTATATTCCCCCAAAATGTGGTTATGTTTTCGAGTCGAGTCCATGACTCAAACACACATATAGTTGTATTTGCAAACAATTAAGTTCAGGGTCAGGCCGCATCCATTGGACCACACCAATGGCCAAATTGATAGACCGTTTACTGCCGTTCGGTTGTATTTATCCAGCGAGTGGATTGTCGCTCTATCTATATTTCAAAAATATAAAGCTGAGTTAATGATATGGTAAGCATTGCTTTCAGCAGTTTTTGTAAATGACAAGTTGCATGCAATGACTTCATCAATCACGAGGAATGAGATTGAAGTTTAGTATGTGTATGTATATATAATCTCTACGGTTAGGAAAAAAAGAATAGTATGTTGGATCGGTTTCGCTGTACTGTTTAGATATATAATCTTTGTTTTTTTTTTTTCATTCGCTTTGGTTTAACGTTGCTTGTCAACATTGACCAGAGCAAAACTCGATTAAAAGAATCGACTAATGATTTTAAAAATTTAAGTTTTCCGATTTGAGGACAGGGATTATAGACCCACCTGATATAACTCCTACTCTGAAAGTATAGTGGAACTGAGAAACCGGAGAAATCCAGTTTTAACTTTCTAGTATAATTTTTAGGAGCGCGATTGTAGCTCAACTCTAAAATTTACATAAAAGTTGGAGAAGTTGTGCGTAAAACGGTAAAAGGACTGTCTGGCCGTACTGGTTGCGTTGTGTGGTGACGGTCCGGTCGCCGACGAAGTCTTCTCTCCATCCCATCTCAATTCTCTTCACCGTTGACGAAACAGAAACCACACCAAGACTTTGACTTGCTCGTCACCATGCGCGTCGCGTCGTCCCTCTTAAGACCATCCAATCCATCCATGGCGTCGACCGCACCAACCAAGCATCACAAAAATCCATCTTGCTCCCACCACCATGCCTCCCCACTCCTTCCTCCTCGCCGTCGCCGCCGCGTTTCTCGCCGTTGCGATCATCACCGGCGATGAGGTGTCAGTGTCCGGCCTGAGCCTCGACATCCACCACCGCTACTCCCCAGTCGTCCAGCGCTGGGCCGAGGCCCGCGGCCACGCCGGCATCTCGTGGCCGGCCGCCGCCGGCGACGGCCAACTCGTCCTCCGCTCGCCGGAGTACTACTCCACTCTCTCCCTCCACGACCACGCCCTCTTCTCCCGCCGCGGCCTCGCCCAGTCTGATCCCCTCACCTTCGCCGACGGCAACGCTACCTTCCAGCTCGTCGGATCGTAAGTCATCCATGGATTGAATCAATCCATCAATTGGATTGGGAATTGGGATCGAATTGAACTGATAAAGTTGGGATTTTTTTGCAGATTGCATTACGCGGCGGTGTCAGTGGGGACGCCGAACACGACATTCTTGGTAGCACTCGACACCGGCAGCGACCTCTTCTGGGTCCCATGCGACTGCAAGCAGTGCGCCAATGTCACGGCCGCCATGGCCGCCGGCGACAACAGCCAGCTTTTCCGGCAATACAGCCCAAGCAAATCATCGACGAGCAAGAAGGTGACCTGTGAGAATCCCCTCTGCGTAACCCCCAACGCCTGCTCCAATTCCACCACGAGCTGCCCTTACGCCGTCAACTACGTCTCGGCCAACACATCCTCCTCCGGCGACCTCGTCGAGGACGTCATCTACCTCACCGGCGCCGGCGGCGACACGGGTGTCAAGGCGGCGCCGGTGGTGTTTGGGTGTGGTCAAATTCAGACGGGGCTTTTCCTCGAAGGCGCCGCTGCAGATGGATTGCTTGGGCTTGGGATTGAGAAGGTTTCTGTTCCCAGTATACTCGCTGCTAATGGCGTCGTGAAATCGGACAGCTTTTCTATGTGTTTTAGTTCTGATGGCGTTGGTCGGATTAATTTTGGTGATACCGGCGCCGCCAATCAGGCACAGACGCCGTACATCGTTAGACCCACACAGTAAGCAAAGCAAGCAACACTTACTAATTGACTTCGGCTCTCATCCTTTGTACTTATCTTTTTTATCAAATCGTTTGTAATTATATTTAGCGGCATAAGACAAAATTTAAATTTTGAAGTTTAATTTAAAGATAATTTTACGGTTTTATCATGATTTTTTATCCTTGAATTTTAAGCCGTGAATAATCTGTTTGTAAATTTTTCACCTTTTCTGTGGCTACCACTACCACTTATTAGAAAAAAAAGAGAAAAGGTCACAATTTTAGCTTTATTGATCAAGTGGTGAAATTTAATTGAATTATTAATTTTTGTATGTGTACTTTGCAGCCCGTTCTACAACATCAGCGTGACGTCGATGAGCGTCGGCGGCAAGGAGTTGCCGGTGGGGTTCTACGCCGTCGTCGACTCCGGCACCTCATTTACCTACCTCAGTGGCCCGGCCTACACGGCGCTAACCACCAACGTAAGTACACTTCCTACTACAATTTTATTGGACACTGGAGCATATCTTAATTATCTCTGACGAAAGCTAGATAGATAAATTTCAGAAATATGCAAGTTGGTAACTGGCTTTGTTTTTGATTCGGTCAGATTAGTTAGGTATAGAATGGTCCCAAAGAGTTGATTAAAATACTCTATGCAGTTAGAAAAATGCAGTGAACAGGGTGGGTATACAAAGTCAACTTATACTTCTTGTTGTTGTATGTATGTATGTATGTATGTATTGCAGTTTAACGCCCAGGTCAGAGAGAAGAGGATCAACATCACTAGTGCTCGTTCTCGTTCTGGTTCTCTTCCTTTCGACTACTGCTATGAGCTCAAGTAAGAATTGCACCTGGTTTTGCTTTGTACATAGTTGAATTAATGCAAATTAATATCGACTTTTTTTCTGTCGTGGCACACACCATTTTTTTTTTTTGCCGGACGGTCGAAGGATTGATCGCTCAAATTTCATTAAGACTGGGAAAAAAATAAAATTAAAGTTTACACCATTTTTTTTTCTTATACAGACACACTCGCTAATTAACCTCAGTTCTGCTAACAACTACTTCTAACCTCCCAGCTTGATTGAGACAAATAAAACTTCTTATTTTTCCTCAATTTTACATAGAATTAGTCAACAACCTCTTGTTAAATCATTGTACTGTTTCTTGCATAGTGTATACCCATGTTACAGTGTTGAAACACTATTGCATCTGGACTCACATGATCGATCGATCGATCTAAATATTGACTTGGAAACGCAGGAGTGACCAAACAGATCTGCTTGTTCCTGAGGTGAACCTGACTACAAAGGGAGGAGCCGTGTTCCCGGTGACTGACCCCATTGTTGTCGTCGTTGGCCGGCTGCCAAATGGGCAGGTAAAGAAGCACTAATAAAACTGCAATCACATCTGAATAATCTCGTGATGATCAGTACTACAACCTAATCAGATCTTGTCTGTTAACACGACAGGCTCGTGCGTTGGGTTACTGCCTTGCCGTCATCAAGAGCGATCTCCCCATCGACATCATTGGCCGTACATCTCTGAATTCAGCTTGTTCGTTTCACTCTTTCACTTCTTCAGTTCATACCTGACCTGATCAATGTAAAATGTTCAGAGAACTTCATGACCGGGCTCAAGGTCGTCTTCAACCGTGAAAAATCAGTCCTGGGCTGGCAGGAGTTCGACTGTAAGCAACCACAAAGACACCATTTTTCCTTCTGCATCTTAAAATCAGATCACTGCTGCTGCGACCAATTGACTGAATTTTTCCATTGATTGAATTCAGGTTACAAGGATGTGAAGATGTCAGACGCCGGCGGCGTGGGGAGCCCGAGCCCATCGCCGGGGCCGACGACTCACATCAACCCGCAGCCGCAGGTGAACGACGGCAACGGACAGATCCCCGGCGCGGCGCCGCTGCCGCGGCCGAACAGCGCCGCCGGCCATGCCGTGTCAGGAGGCGTCGTCTTCTTCTCCATGATGATGCTTGCTGCTGCCATTTTCTGATGATGATCACCTGACATCAGAGGCTGGCTAGCTGCAGTGTACATAACACATGCACACGAGATTTTTATTCAGAAGAAAGAAGCGTAGATAGATCATTGTAGGATTAGTAGTGGAGTAATTTATTCTTCTGATTGATGTGTATATTTTACGAGGATTTACTCGTCGTTGGATTTGGTGATAAGCGAGCGAGCGAGCTGCATTGATTTGTTATACGAATAAGGGAAAAAAATATACTTTTGACAGCAAAAACCATTGCGCTTGCGGGCGTTCGTGTGTTCTGCCTGACTAGTGGGACCGGACGAAAGGTCAACGGGCGGGGATTTCTTGACGCCTCCGCCTAAAGATGGATGGCCAAGATCTCCTCGTTCCTTCGTTCGTTCGTTGTATGGACGGCCGAGATTATTGCTGCCAAGTATCTTCGCCGCCGCCGCCAATCCCGCTTTATTCTCCGGCGACGGTTTCAGCTTCTTCAAGTTCAAAGCCAATACGATCGATGAAGACAAATGGCAGACTAATCGACGCAGTACATTGCCCGCGTGATTATTTATTTCTTCTTGACTTGCCGGCACCAAGTCTGGACTTTCTTTTTCGCCGATGTTTGCCGGCAGAATTTATTAAGATCAGGACTAGAAATCTAGAAAAAGTTGTGTGCTTTTGTAAATACAGAACCAACATGCACAAGTTGCCCATGGGATACGTTGTTAATTAAGGTTCAGATGAATGACTGGAGTAGGAAACTTAGCCAGTCGTCCTCGTTGATGTGGCTTGATGCCAAATGAGTTCAGAAAATAGGTGTCTTTGGTTTCAGAATCCAGAGAGAAGAGAGGCAGATTTCAGCAAGTCAAGAATATAATCAGAGTAATTTTTTAAACTCTTTTTGCAATTTTGGACATTCCTTTTTGGATCTGGCAATCTGATCAACCTGATACCAATGTTCCAACTTACTATCCCTTCCTGCCTTCAGGTTAACAGTACAATAGTACACAAGAGGTTCCTGCAGCTCAAGTGTGAAAAGCAAATTTTGTGCGGCTACTAATCCATGTGCATTGGCATCTTTATTCTGATAGTTAACAGCACAAAACATTTGTTTTGATACTGAACAGTAGAAAACTTGGACTTATAGTAATCTTATATTGACGTGTCAAAAGCTTGCTTAGACAATTAGCAGCAATGGAAAGTTTTTTCTGTTTTGACCCTTAGTTATCAAGTCAAGTGCTAATGATGCAGTGAAGTCCTTAGCTTTTACTACCTCCGTCCCAAAATGTAAGCATTTATTGACCAAGACGTGATATTCGAGATGCTACTTTGGCCAATAATATCTATATAAATAAGTTGATTTAAATTAAAAAAGTTGTATATTATAATAGTTTTTTTAGGATAAATATACTAATATAATTTTTTCCTGATCGATTTTGTTTATTTTTTTCGCTATTAAGAGTTGAAGTTAAAAAAGTTTGACTTTGTACTGTTCTAAAAATAGCTTCATTCTGGGACGGATGTAGTACTAAAATAAAATCAATGTTTTCTTTTAGCAAAAGTTAAGTAGTTTTTTTTTCGTGGAGCATTTTTCACCGTCATTAATAACTCCATCATCTCATATCAGCAACAAGATTTGCCCCGGTTTATCTGAAATGACTGGATTCTCGACCGCGACCCAATACTGCATGATAACTGAACAATTTGTCCAGATTTTCCGTTGCTTCTTTGTCTTAGCATGCAGTTCATCGTGCCACCAAGTTGAGACGAGATAGGTTAAAAATCAAATTATAAACCGAATATCCTAAACAAATTGATGTGTATCTGTATATGGCCAAAATGGCCGCCTGGCACGGCACGGCCTAGGCATGGCCCAAGCCTTGTTGGGTTGGCACAGCCCAACAGAATGCTCATGCCGTGTCGGGCCAGCCCACCGGTTGCACCAGACACGGCCTACAACACAATGGACCACGCTATGTCAGCTTGAATGCACGACCGGCCCACCATGTGGTGGGCTAAAACTTGTGTGAAAATAAGTCTAAGTCTCTACTTTTGATCACACGACTATAGAATAGGCCTATTTTGACTTAAGAGATGTGGAATAAGTCTAATTTTGGTCTCTCAATTATTCTAGATATCATTGGGCTATGTCGGACCGACCCACCATGCCAAGTCAGCGGCCCAAGCAGTGAAGCACAACCCAACTGTTGGGCCAGGCTGGCATAGGCCCAACACCAGCCGTGTCGTGCTATGTCTGGACCGGGCCAAATGGTCATGGCGTGGACCGGGCCGTCGGGCCTCTGGCCGTAAAGCTATCTATGTATGTGTATCACATTTGGAGCTTACTTTTTTTTTTAAGAAAGAGCTTACTGTTTTCTGGTGGCAGCAGAGGCACAGATATTGGGATGGAGGCTACGTGTGGCGCTCAGCTCATGGGTCCGATATTTCGTCTCAGAGTGGTTATTCGCTTTCTTCAGTGTACGGAGTCCGGGCCATGCATACTGCAGTGATCTGCAGCTCCTCTTCTTATTACTGCAGACAGTCAGCATGTTTGTTTCCGGTTACTTTGTGAGGCAGATTAGCAAAGATGCCTGAATTTCGTTCTCATTTCCTGGATGATCTGAATGATCTCTTCTTCCTTGCTATCCTGAAGAAACAAACAGGGATAGATTTCAGGACGTAGCTAACCGGCATGGTGCATGTAGCAGAGCTTGTTGACAGTGTTTTTCAGCTGTTTAATACTTTAATGACATTGTTATGGGCAAATCAGCATGTATATCTCTTCTGCACCATCGTGTAGCTAATAGGGTTACTGCTACTGATGGACAGACGATTGTGTTCGATACTTCGATGGTGTCGTGCCGCCGGCGTGGAGGTTTGGACAGACGTACGTTCTCCAGTACCCAGCAGTTCAAGTGACATTGACTATCTGCACATTGTGCATCTGTGCTGCTTTCTGCTTAGCTAGTGGTTTCTGGTTTGGTTGGCACTTAGCAGTGGCGTGCTTGCTCTGCTTCGATGTGTTTGTTGTTTAATTAGCAGCATGTCAACGATTTATGTTCTGTAATCGTGTTAGAATTCGCAATTCGTAGTGTAATGGAAAGACATATAGAGTTATCGTTTTATCAATCCAACATAAATTGCTCCGCAAATTAAGCATTTAGATGCCATTTTCATGTGATCTATAGTTAAAATAGTAAGAAAATTTTACTGCAACAACAGGGGATGTAGCTCAGATGGTAGAGCGCTCGCTTAGCATGCGAGAGGTACGGGGATCGATACCCCGCATCTCCATTTTTCTATGCATTTTTTTAAAATTTTCCAATATTTTTCCATGCTATGGTTTGTGGAGTGTTTTTTTTTTTTGAGAACAAATGGTTTTCTGGAGTTGTACTTGTTTCTTTGCACGACGTTACTCTGTTGCTTCTTAAGCTTTTTAGCATTCAGTCATAACAATGCCACAGAAGTAGTAGCTCATAAGCAAAAACATTTTTGCATTTTCGCTCAAGCAAAAGCTATCTCTTCTCCTCAATCCAATGAATCATCCTACATTTTCCTACCAATGCACGAAAACAAAAAAAATGGCCGTGTACTACACTACTACTTACAACTGTACATCCTTTATTTTCCTACAGTAACATCATAATCAACAAATAATAATTAATATCAACAAAGAATAATCAATAATCAAGATAACTATTAATCAAGTTAGTTAAACGGCAACTATAGATACGAACTAACAGTTGCTGATCGACTATCTCCGGTAGCTAGTCAATCTCCGGCCGCCGCCGTCGCCGTCGCTGTCGTCGTCATCGTCTTCTCCGACGACGGCGGCGATCCGCGCGTCATCTCGTGGGCCACGAGGCGGCGGGTGCGGTTGATGGTGATGAGGCAGAGGCAGAGATGCTCCTCGAGCTCGGCGAGCTGCGCCCTGAGATCCTCCTCGCACTCCTCCTCCTCCCTCGCCACCTCCTCCATCAGCGGCCGCTCGCCGTGCCCCCTCATCGCGATGCGCGCCACGTCCCGGCCGTGTTCCAGCTCGTCGTGCG